>QGMG01000200.1:0-44003 GCA_007825325.1 Lachnellula cervina | reverse complement strand
TTAACTTACCTTTAAGAACTAGATAGGAAATTAGAAATAGAATACTAGTAAAGGCGCTCTTTCTTTTACCTCTAATAAAAAGAAGTTTATTAAAGATTACTTTATATTTATATATACTAGCCTGCTCTACTATATTCGGGCTCCTAAAAGGGGTTCTAGTAAAGATTAGATTGCCTTTTCTTCTAGTTTAGTTACTATTTTAAAAGATAGAAAGCTTAAGAATAGTAGTTCTCTTATTATACTAGAAAAAGAATATTAGACTAATCTTAATATTATTACTTAATCTACTATTTAGAAAAAGAAAGAGAAGCCTCTAATTTACTAAGTTTCTATTATTTAATTATATATAGTTTTACTTATTTTGGAAGCTCTTATTAGAAGAATCTCTTAGTCTAATATTTTAGATAATTTAGATAATTTAGAAAAGGCAACTCTTAATAAGATCTAGTTTAGTAAGTACTATAATAACTAGAGGATTTCTACTAAGAAATATGCTATTATTACTCTTAATTTGTTTGAAACTAAGAAAAGAAGACATTTTAGAAGTGTCTCTTTCTATACTATAAGAGAAAGTAAGAATTCTAATTAAGGCATAGTAGTAGTTCTAGATTATAATATAAGCAAGACCCCTCTAGATTATTTATTATAGTATACTTATATTAAGTAAAAGTCTCTTAAAGAAGACAATTCCTAGAATAAAGCAACTATTTCTAAAATGCTAACTTGAACTTATTTTTCTAATATAAGAGTTCTAATTATAGTTATGCTGCCTTTTATTAAAACCTCTCTTATAGCTTCTCTTTTAAATTAATAACTTAAGAAGAGTATTATAATTGCTTTACAACTTTCTAAAGATAATACTTCTAATCGCCTTTTAGATTCTTTTATATCTACTACTCTAAAGACTAATACTTCTACTATAAAGGAGAGTAGTAATAGTTCTTAAGCTTTAAATAAGATTCTATTACTATAAAAAGTAATTAATATTTTAAATATCTCTGTTTCTACTACTAATACATCTAATGCTAAACAATTTCTTATTAAAGAATATAATAAGAATAGCGCTGCTACTATTTCTGCTACTACTAATTCTATTATTAATTCTACTATTACTATTCTTACTATTAGCAGTTCTAAAGGATCTAGTACTAAGTCTAAGAAGGAAAGTCAATTTGCGCGAAATAAGAACAGATTTTAATAAGTTTCTTATTTATTTGTTTAGTTTTTTCTCCTCTAACTATAAATGGATATAGTTCTTTTATATAATATTTTTATATTCTAATTTGCTTATAAGGCCGAGCTAATAACTAATTAAGGGGGGATATATATAGTAGAGGCTATGCATATTATATAAATATATAAAGGTCCTAGAACTAGTCCCTGGACCTCGGCTAACTAAGCGTGCATTTATATAATTTCATCTATAGTATAAAATCTTTTACGAATCCTAGAATAGCTAAGCATTAAATAACACTCTACTCTTTTTACTAAATACTATATATACTATAATAATATCTTCTTTTGCTTTCTTAGTTATTTATTACTTACGCTAGTACTATGCTATAAGAACGCATATATCTCTTATTCGACCCCTCGATAGTACTTTCTTTTATAGCGCGTTTGCCTTTTCTATTATATCTTCGATTAGTTATTTGTTTACTTCTAAAGGAAGTGCTTTAAGGTTCGATCTAAGCTTATACTAGTCTATAACCTTATATAGGTTCTTATTACTACTAGCACTATTAATAATTTTAGTCTAGTATTCCCGCTTTACTCTCTAGTAAGTCTTAAGAAAGTCTTAAGTTTCTAGTATTATCTCCCCTTTAGAGTTTATATTTCTACCTTTAAGGTGAGCTATATAGATATTCTTATATTTGTTTATCTATTAGGAAGCTATATATCTATTACTATATATTACTTTATTAGCTATTTTGATCGCGGATTAGAAAACCTTAGTAAGGCCTTTAGTAAGGCTATTAATTTAGTTAGTAGTTATAATTAGCTATAGATTTTATAGCCTTACTACTCTAATCTTAACTAGACTTACAAATTTTAAAAGCTCTAATTCTAGCACTTAGTAGTTTATCTACTCTAAGAGAACTTAATCTCTTTTAAGTATAATAGTTATTTGTGTTTTATAATCCGAGCTGCTATATATATTAAGCTAAACTACTATTCTTATAAATAGAATATTTAAAAAGGTAAGATCTAGTATATAGCTAGCTCTTTAAGTCGCTTTTCTAAGTGTACTAATAAAGTCTATTCTACTAGTTATAGTCTATTATATAAGGTCTTAACCTTTATAAACTAATTGAACTCTAGGTTTAAATATATTATACTATATATTAAAGTTACTTTCTACTAGAGTGTTATAGAATAGAAAGAAATAAGTAATATAGTTTATTACTTCTAGTATATCTAATTACTAATAGATATTTAGAATTAGGTATCTATTAATATCTAGCTATAAAAGGTCTTAGCTTTTTATAAAGTAATACTACTATACTTTAAGAAGTACTCCTTTTTATATATATATTATAATATAAAGTCTTTTAGCCTTATATTCTTCTTAATCTTTATTATTCTAAGAGTCTACTAGTATATAATAGTTAAAGCCTAAGTAGTTTTAGGTCTTTATTCTAAGAAAGGTAAAAGGTTCTTAGATATAAATAATATTTATATTCTCTATAAATACTATCTATAGTTATATTAGATAGTAAGATAATAACTTGCTTATATTTATCTAGTAGACTTATATATCTCTAGGCTCTTTGCTATAGCAGTTGCTATAGCGCCTCTTTTTATATTCTAATATTTAGGTTAGGATTTAAGAATATTAATATCTATAAGAGTCTCAGATAAGAAGTTCTAGCCTTATAGAATAAAGCTCTCTTATAATAGATTTGCTAGGTTAAGGTTTCTTCTTAGTGCTATGCTCTATTAAGAGTATAAGCTAGTAAATACTAGTATACTAGCTAGTTTCTAGGAACTAGTAGAAGCCTATAATAGAGTCTAGATGCTTAGCCTAGCTTCTTTATATTTAAAGACCTTATACTTTAGGCGCTTTCTTATTAGAGCCTATAGGAATAATATAATAGTATTCTAAATAAAAGGGAGTAGTTATATAAATAGAGCAGGCTAGGATTACTAGAGCTAAGGCTATTTAGCCTTTATAGCTATAGCTATATAAGTGTTCTAGAATTCCCTATCTCTATACTACTAGATAGTATTAAGCTTTTTCTTTATTAGTTAGATAAAGCATTTATTCTTTCAAGTTAGGGCTACTAGGCACTAATTATAACTAGCAGAGAAAGGGCTATAGTAGTTAGTATAGTATAGCTAGCTTATATAGTTTAGCCTAGATAAGCTCGTATATTAATTAATCTAGATACTATAGTTGCTATAGTAGATATACCTAGTGTAGTACACTAGAGCGTAGAAGCTCTAGTAGTCTAGATTATATCGAGTAATAGCTAGTTTTTTATTAATTAGCTTTAAAAGCTTACTAGTATTAAAGAGCTAGAAGAAGCAAATAGGTTCTAGAAAGGAGATTACTTAAATAATCTTTTCTATATTTATACTAGCGCTATATTAAGATAGCTAGTAGCTTACTAGAATAGCCTTAGTTTAGACTATAACTTCCTTAGTAACAAGTTCTATAGTATTAGTAATACTAGTAATTCTAGCCTCTATATCCCTCTTATTAATAATAAGGCAGTGCATAGCTATTAGAATGCTTAGAACTATATAGTTATACTATTTCTTAAGCTATCTAATAGTTATAGCCTTTATAGTTCTAGTAATAACTTCCTTGCCTACTTATAAGAGTAGAAGGTCCCTAGCGCTTAGATTAGCTAGTATAATAGCCTATTCTATATAAGTAGCTATAATAAGCAGAATTGTAATAAGAGAGAGCTTTTTAATTTTAGAGTAGAGCTTTTAGTAAAGTATAAATAGTTCGAGTCTATTAAGGAGCACTATTAGTTTAACTATAATAAGAAGATAGTAATCTTCCCTTTTAGTAGAGGCCTAACTCCTACTAGTAGTTAGTAAGATGCTACTAGATTTTATTAAGGAGGTATTCCTTAAAGAGAATAACTATATAGGCAGTAGTCTAGAAATTATAGTCTCTAGGTTTTTAAGGGTTTTAGCTATATCTATAAAGGTAATTAACTTTAGAGCTAATAAGGTAGGTGCAGTCTAGGACTATATATAAATAGGAGTAAAATTAGCCCTATTAGTCTTAGTATAGAGAGTAGTAGTAAGGAATCCTACTATTTACTTATAGAGCTTATAAGCAACTATCTAATACTTAGAATCTTTATATTTAGATATAAAGGTGTTTATATTAATAGTAAAGTCGTTCTAAATAGTATATTAGATATAGGCTTCTTATTTAATTGCATTAATTTTGCTAGAGATAGTAGCTATAGTAGTATAGGTTTTATGCGCATTCTTATCTAGATCGAGATAAGGAGAAGAGAGGATATTAGAGTCCCTCTACTATCTCTTTAAGGTGCGCTTATTAAGGTTAGAAGGCAATAAAGCCTCCTATAGCTAAGTGTAGTTAGCGTTTGCGTTTAGGGTAGAAGAATGCAATAGTGTAGTAAAAGCCATTTTGTGAGCAATGCAGCTAGCGCAAACGCTTAGAAAATAGCTAGAACGATTTAAAATGTATTAGAGATTATTTTGCAGGTTAGAGCGACCAAAAAGGTCCTTTAGAAAAGGATATCTCAAATTTAGAAAAAGTATATAGGTTATTATCAAGGCGGAAGAGTGTTCGCAGGACAGCAAGAGTTGGCAGCGCCTTGTTCTCTACATACTGGTATGCTCCAGCCTGATCGGGGTAGATGATCCAGTGCAGATCGATCTCTACAGCGCTGAATACCACGTCAAGATATTCCGGAGTTTCTTTGTAGATGCTCGCCGATGTCCACACGAAATTGGATTCTCCATCTATTGCCACGGGCCTTTTAGCAAGACGGCATTTTCAAAGGATGAAAACACGTGCTGAGCGTGACGTACCATGGCCAGAGTAATGCCCGACGGCATTGCCAATTAGATCGCGTCCTTGATAGAACAGTTTCTTGCCATACACATCACCAATGGTAATGTTCCACAGACCATTTCCAATGATCCACCCAGTCGTTGTATTGAGCGGCTTCAAGAAAGGCTTGGACTTTGCAACAGCAAAAGCTGTAGCGTACAAAAACGAGAGAATGGGAAATATTGATCGCATGGCTTTAAGCAGTATTTGGATCTATGCACGAAAGGTAAATCCATTGAGAACATGAGGGCAGGGCCATTAAATAACATAAATGACTAAAAGCTCAACTGAGAAATGAGAAGAAGTTGCAATATTATTAAAGTATGACACCTTCATACCAGGGTCAATCACCATGGGTGAACAGTCAAAATAGAGTGGTGGAGTAGAACTTAAAATGGAGTCAATATGCCCAGAGTGGGATACTTCCATGTCGAATTACGCCAGGACCTGGTGGACGGTCGATCCTCAGTTGGTTTAATACAGATGAAAAGGCGTCTTCGCCGCGACATGCCAATTCTGCGCTTGCAGTGCATATTCGCATAGTAATATAATCCACAAGAAAGCCGGCAATGATTGAAGTTGAATGCAGTTGAATGAAGTTGTTCATGTTAAAGACGGGAGGAAAGGGAAAGCAACCGCAACCTGAAGTCGATTTTAGCCGAGTCACGTGAAGGCCCTCAAACGACGTCATGAAACCGAACAATTCGGACGCTGCTGCACATCGCACAGCGCACCTCGAATTATTTATTAGAGTTACTCAGCCCAATGAGAGGCATAGAGACTGTTGAGTGTACCAAATACTACCTTATGCTCCTAAACCCCAGCACTTACCTACTTATATCTCTCCATGGCCGAATCCCAATTTGTTCTCGGACAAACCATGCATGACGACCTCGCAACAACTGTTAGCCGCAGATTGACCCGTTTGGCAATTGGCATCCTAGGCTGGAATGGCTTTTACTCTGCCGACTTCCCCCCGAATCCCATCGGTCTGGAGCGCTGGCTCCTGACGGCCAGACAAGACAAGGTCTATGTATAAACAAAGGTGTCACATCAACGGGGTAGGCGTTGCGACTTACCGCAAAGGAAAGGGGACACATGCCGATACAATTGGATATTGCTGAGAAATGCAAGAGCTTACACTAGCATGGTAATAGGAACGATCGATGTGGCCTGGACGTGCACAGCGCGGAGACATTGGTATATACCAGTGGTAGATGGAATGCCGAACACACCAGGTACTATTCGAGATAGTGTGAGGGATACAAGTCCGGGAACATTCTGGAATCTGGATATATGTTTGCTGGACCTACAAAGGGCCGTCAATGGATGTTGGCAAGAGAAGGTCTCAAGCATCGATGGAGCAGGGCACATTGGTGGAAGTATTGATGAGCTTCCCGAGCCCAATGAGATCCTATAGACATGCCAGAGGGATGTTTTTCTTGCGCGGCCCGCGGCGAGTACAGATCCCTCGTCTCGCAAATAACGCGAATCGAACATAGAGAACTAAGGAAGGCGAGTGACCAACCAACTACAAAATTGCAACTTGCAAGCTCCACGGACTGGGTGTACTTGAGCGGGGGTAGATTCAAAATAGGCGGGGTTTAGAGCACGGAAACGGACGGCACGAATGGAGAATGCTCTTCCCTGGTGGCATTACGATAACCCAGATGGACTAAAAGTAATTGCTTGCACCATATGTCTCTTACGTCTCCGTCATCAAACATGAGAGGCCGAAAACTTAAAGCCGCTAAATCTGGGCAATCATTCCCCGAGCGGACGCTTAAGCTTACTTGAGAACTTGTGCACATCTTTGCCATGGTTTAGGGTAATACAATTGCTTCTCTCGGCACCTTTCAACCGTCCTGATCCAGGAGGGTAGTAGTGAAAATATTCCTTGTATTTGCTTTTTGCCATACGTACTGCTGTTGAACATGAGTCTCATGGAGTATTTGGCTGTTTGGGTTTCCCCTATACCCTATGTATATGTTTGCATCCTAGCTAAGCAAGCGTTTCCACGACATGTAAATCCTGCTTCGTCTAGAAAAGAACAATCATTGCAGTGCCTTTAGACTGTTTCCTCAACACTCCTCAAATTTGTTCTGTTGCCAAGGCCTTGATGTGCCTTCTGACTCAGCCTGCGATCAAGTTGATTTAGCACAATGATTGCCAAACATCTCTTACTCTATTGTGAAGTTTTCTTGGGGCTCCAATGCCTAGGTTGTATGAGACATACTCAGCTTGCCCGTGCGTGATGGCTTGTTCCGGGCTTGTTTACTCTAAGATGGAATCACCAGGTGTTTGTTGCAAAGACAGCATTGGACTTGCGTATATAAGGCAACTTCTATTCCAGCTCATATGAATTGTCATCGCAGGCATCGCGACGGATGTATTTTCTGTCCTGTCGATTCTGCACTAAACTTCTGTCAATTGCTGGACTTCTCAGCCTAATCATTCACAATGGCAACCCCCGAAATATTCTGTACTAAATGCCGAACAACTAACAACCACGATACTGCGTCTACCAAGTGCAAATCCCCTTGGCCATTCTACGAGGATCAATGGTGTGATAGATGCTCCGAGAGTACCCACGAAACCGCCAAGTGCAAGAAAAAGCTGGAGCCGAAGGAACCAATTTGCAAGACCTGTGGCCATGAAGGTGCGCATCGTACGAATATATGTGGATTGAAATTGAATACCGCATACGACAATGCTGAAAGGAATGAAAGGCTAAGGCAATGGACCAAGTCTCGTTACCTTGCTCAAATTGAACTGGACAACAATGCCGCTGCTCCTAACAATAGGGCATCTGCCTCTGGAACTTCTGACAACCAATCGATTTCTAAACGGGCTGAAAAAAGAGCTGCTGCAGCAAATACGTCTATTCTTCCAAATCGCTCTGCTCCTGGTGCTTCATTCGCTGGTCCGTCGAGATCCGCAGGCTCAACTTCTATCCCGGGCAATGCGGATAAGCCTGACAAACTGACAATTACCCAAGTCTTAGGATACGAGAAGCCTACTCTTACTCCGGAAAAGCAAGTGAAGGAAGACTGGGCGAAGGACAATCTAGCGCTAGCCAAGTTCTCCACTTCTTCGAAGAAAGAGAAGAATGCAAGTCAGATTCAAGCCAACTTCTTCCCCATCAAATTCAACAAACTCCCTACCGGTCAGGACCTGGACGTTCGAAAGTACAGGATTGAACTTGGCCCTATCAAGAACAATGAGAACATCACTAGCAGAGAAAAAGCGACACCAGATGAAACTCCTCCATCACGTGAAACCAAGCGAGTTTTGATTGAACAATTGCTTCACACTCATCACCGGCCTTCTGCTGAAATTTGGACTTCGGACTACCTCTCGCATATTGTATCAGTAGGAAACCTTTACAACGACTTCACTTCCACCGATATTGGAGCTGCTTACAGTGTTCCCCATTCCCGCACAGGTCGACCTGGCGATGGGGACCAAATTGTTTGGACAATGCTCGTCTATGAGGGGCAATTAAACAAAGCCGGCCTGGAGAAGTATGTTGACCCTTCTGATGATCGAGAACCAAACTATTATCCTGAAGAGGATCTCCGAATCCTGAATCTCATTTCATGGAAGAACATCAATGTAAGAGAACCCAAGTGGCGAGGAGGCTTGGTCGGAAACACCTTTTTCCCGGAGACGCAAGTTAAGGGCTCAAGTCTTGAACTACCCTACTCGCTTACTCCGGCTGCTGGAGCGAAACAACTGAAGGATTGGAAAAGTGACCCTGAAAAATTCATCCAAGCAAACGCGCAAAAGCCGAAGGTGTATTTGGTGAAGACTGGATTCTTCACGTCTGTGCGCCCAGGAAATGGCTCAGTCCTTCTCAATGTCAATGCTTCCACGTCGGTGTTTTATCCCGAGATCACTTTACAAGACTGGATGAGACGTCGATGTCCCGGTAAGGGCGCTTTTCCACGCCACGTCCTAAAGGAGCTCTTGACACTCAAAGTCACCTTTGAAGGCGATAATAAGACGCACCGCGCCGGCAAAAAGCGTGGGATAGTGGGGTTCTCTGACAAGAATGTTTCCGAAACAGTGTTTGATTTGCACGGGCAACAAACGAAGGTTCTGAAGCACATGCAGAACAGTAAGCATCCCCAGCAACCCCAGTTCAAATCGTGGTGTTTTGTCTGACGTTCATGGCTTAGCTTATAAACTTAAGTTCGACAAGGACGCCGCTTGTGTCAACTTAGGAAGTCGCGCCGATCCTAGATGGTATCCAGCTGACAAACTTCACATTGTGGAGTGGCAGCATGTTCGTCGTCAACTTGATGATGCCTACAAGCCGCTGATGCTCGGTATTGCGACCCGTACCCCGGAGAAGAATAAGGCTTTGATTAAACAGAATGCTCTTCAACATATTGGACTTACTGGAGAAGCTTCGTTCTGGAAGGTATCAACTCTACTGTCCCTCCATATACTATACTCTGGCTCACCAATTTTTAGTTATTCGGTCTTGAGGTGGCCAAAGACTTTGTCGCGCTTGACAATCGATGCTTGAAGCCTGTTGACTTGATATTCGGCAATGGTAGACTAGGTGGGAAAACTCGCGAAAGTGGAAATGCCACCTGGAACATGTTCGATGTTGTAAAGCCGAGGGGATCTGGATTCTATACCATTGGTAATAACGGCAACCCGACACTTCATATGATCATTGTATCCCCAAGAGACGGGAAAAAGGACAAGGAATGGCTCAAGACAAACTTCGCCGAGGGTTTGTTTTTGGGGGTCCTGAAAAATTACGGGTTCAGTTTCAAAGATACTCTTGTTGAAACGGTGCCGGGCTCTACAGTCCGTGCTAAACTTGGGGCTTCACTCAACGCCGCACATACTGCTTTGGGGCTGCCAAATTTTGTTCTTGTTCAGCTTCCTTGGGCTGATAGAGTGGACAGCCCGTCGAAAAACCGGATCTACTCACATATCAAATGGTGGGGCGATTGTGATCGGGGTGTTGCTACCGTGTGCGTAACTCCCGAGAAGCTCGGCAAGGCTGCAGGACCAGATTTGAAGCTCATGGGAAATCTTTGGTGAGTTGATTGTTTGATTATGGGATGTGTTTTGGTGATAACAGTTTAATAGTCTCAAGATTAACTTCAAAACCGGAGGAACCAATCATCTTGTCAACGGATTGAGTATCATGAGCGATACCATGGTTCTTGGTGCTGATGTTACCCATCCAGCAGGAGATGTGGATGACACCTGCCCATCTATGGCTGGTATTGTGGCGACTTATAACGACCACCATGCTCACTACCTAGCTTCCGCTAGGCTGCAGCCTAACAGAACTGAGGTAAGCTTCTGAGACTGTTGTGTTTGAAGGATTATCTAATGAGTTTCACCTCCTAGTTCATTGCGAACCTCAATGATATGGTATTTGAGCGACTCTTGAAATACCAATCCAAGCAAAAGAAGCTACCGAAACACCTACTATTCTATCGGGACGGGGTCAGCGAGAGTCAATATGGTATGGTTCGGAAAGAAGAACTTCCACAAATCGAGGGTGCCTGTCGTCGCGTGCTTGCAATGCCAGGAGGCAATAAGCTGACAATGCCTTTGATCACGCTGGTAGTTGTCGGCAAGCGACACCATGCCAGATTCTATCCCAAAGTCGAGCCAGAGGATAAAAATAAGAATCTTCCTTCGGGTACTGTTGTCGACAAGGCCCTTGTTGCACCAAAGCAGTTCAATTTCTACCTTCAAAGCCATGATAGTCCCCTTGGAACAGCTCGATCCGCGCACTATGTTGTCATTGAGAATCAGAGTAACTACAAGGCAGAACAATTGCAGCATGTTGTAAGTCATGAATTCAAAAAAGTACCTGTACTGTTTTGAGACTAATATACGTGTCCTTGCTAGACGAATGAACTCTGCTTCATGGGTTCGCGTGCCACGCATGGCCTCTCGGTCTGTGTGCCTGCTCGATACGCAGATATTCTCTGTGATAGACTCAGAGAGTACATGAAGCCCGTTCTAGACAATGACGGCGTTGTTGACAGCCCGCCAACAGATGTTGATAACTACAAGCAACGGGCTGTCCAAGTTCTCGCTAAAGACTCCAGAGTATGGGGCGAGGGTCGCAAAAGCCGCACGGTTTCAGGGGAGGGTCGCAAGAACCCTTGGCACCCCAACCTCGACGAAGTCATGTTCTACTTGTAGGCTCCTCGGAACGGGCGGGGGGGGTTGTGTTTACATTTCTGCTTGAAAGTTGTTTGTCCTTTGTGTCTTCTTTTTTGTCGTTGTGTCTTGCTCTTGAATGTCTGCTTTGCTGCTGTCATATGTGGCGTTTTGTCTTATGTTTCGGTGTTGCGGTTTTGGGAACGAGCATAGATGGGGAGATGCGGGTTGAGTGCGTGGAGTTTGCATTTTGCGCTTGATTTTGTATTTCAAAGTCTATGTTTGGGAAAGGGAATTGCGTGGCGCATTTATTGATTTGACATTAGTATTGGGATTTGCTTTCTTGGAGGGACGTTGTAATTTGATCGTCTTCCTCTCACTGCAGATGCCTACAACTCTTGAAGTGAGCGATGATATGCTATTAATCACGTGTTATGACCCCCTATTATTACCCATCGGCAGGTAAATTATTCTGGTTCAGACTGACTCAACAGGCGACTCTTACATAAAGTATCTTCAGAGTACATTTTCTCTTCGTTCATGCTTCCTTTTTGGAGGTCTGTACACGCTCAGCATCCTCACTTCCCGATCCCACCAAATCCCGTAATTTCTGCCCAAGAACATCATGCTCAGCATCCCAAGTCTCCAGTTCCGCAAGCGGTATTTTGACCAGACGATGCACCTTAGCGCTTCCATCATCCAGCTGCACCAGCTCTTGCCGGATTTGATATTTCCCAAAGTGGGGGATGATGTAGATCCAAAACGCGTAGTAGATGGCGCAGACAGCGAGAATGCCAAGTCCGACAGCGCAATACGTGGCGTACCAAAAGGAAACGTCGCCTCCGTAACGGCCGCTTGGCGGTGGGAACCACGGCATGATGAGGATGAAAATGTTGACGGCTAGCGAGAAGATAATGGCCACGTTCCAGGTTCGGAATTCCGCCCTCTCGATACCGATTCTCGCGCGACTGCGCCGGATGAGGAATAGACCGAAGGTTGTGAGGAAGGTAAAGACGTTGGATGGGTAGGACTGCAGATCGACTATGAAGTTAAAGGCGTCGCCAGCTGGGGGCGCCACGATCATGAGGACGGTTAAACCCCATTTCAGACCATATGCTGCGAGGGGCGTTCCGAATGGACGGGTGGAGCCCCAGACTCGAGGCCAGGGCAGGACTCCTTGGCGGCCGCACTCGCGGATGATGCGAGATGAGCCGATGACGACCGAGATGATGTTCCCGAATGCGCTGAGGGCGATCAAGAAATTAAGTGCTTTGGAGGCATGTTTATTGCCAAAGACGGCTGTGAAGAACAGGGAGGCGACTAGTTGTTTTGAGCTTGCGATGGATTCTTTCGGTACTGAGGTTGGATTTAGTGAGTGTTGAAAGATCAGTTGATAGGAGTTCTAACCTGCTGCAAAGTATGCGATGTTGCAGAGAATGTAGAGAATAGCAACTACGAGGAGGGATGCAGGTGCTGTCTTCTTCAGGGTTTGAATTGGTCTCTGCAGGGAGGATCAACGATCAGCAAAGTTCTTCGTTCTTTTGTATATGCTTAAACAGATGACATACCTTGACTTCAGCCACGACGTTGAATGCGTTTGTGAAGCCAAAATAAGCAAAGTTGATCTTAACCAGCGCGTTTGCTAACCCGTATCCACTGCCCGTAGTTCCCGAAAAGGAATCCCGGAAGTTGGCGTGCGGGTCTTTGATTCTTGTATGGCCCCCTAGAACCACAAGCCCAGTTATGCTTATACTAAAAGTAAGTGTTAGAATCGCCAACGATACTTGTTCGGCGCGTATTATGCAACCTACAAGATTAAAGTGATGATCTTGATGATCCCAATGGCATTCGAGAGCCGGAGCGACCATTTGGTGCTAAATATGACCACTGGAATCTTTTAATTAATATGATGATGGTAGTAGCGGAAGATAATGTACTTACACAAGATAATGAAACTTATACAGCCCACGGCAAGGCCTTTCTGCTCCCAAGCGGATGGTGTATAAGCCCCAGTCGCAAAAAGGTACTGAGCCATCACTTCCCAAGAAAGTCAGTATCAGGTATCTTCTTGAATCAACAAAGGCTATTACCTATAGCATTGCTACTACTAAACGAAAGGATAACAGACTGAACTGCGAAAGCAGTTGGCAGAAAGTATTTTGGTCGCGGATACGCTTGTTCGAGATACACGACTTCTGCCCCCGAGCGATTTGGGAAGAAGCTAGCCAACTCGGTGTAAACAGCAAGTTGCGAGCCAGCAATCAGAAGACCGATTGCCCAAAAGATCATACTCAATCCGACCGAGCCGACCCCTTTAAGGATTGAACCCGCTAGCAGGAGTTAGTCCCGTCATCCCAACCCCTTATTAAGTAGAGGGCATAACAAAGCTTACGAGTTGAAAAGACTCCAGTCCCAATCATCTGACCAATATTCAAAAATATCGTCGTGAGCCATCCAACCTGCGTTCCAAGCGGAGAGATATTCTCGACCGGGGCACCGGACACTTCCTGATAGGACGGTGTCGAGTCATTGCCGGCAAATTCGTGCACGAATTCCAGGGACCCATCGGTCTTGATATCGCCTCTGCCTACATCTCTTGCGGCTCGCGCATCTTCAGAGCTAGAGGTAGCCATAGTCGGAGCAATGTTCAGAGAATCTTACATCTGGAGCAAGGCGAGAATTTACCCAGGTTTTGTACGATGGAGAGGGGCCAGTTGGAGTATTGCCGTGCGGGGGCAGGGGTTCATTGATCGTGCTTTTCCACGCATATTGCAGAATGAAGTGTTCGGGGGTGCCGCCTATATTGGACTACTACTTGTGCGAGGCGTTGGGAATAGGTCGCACTGCTAAGCCTGTGGAATTTATTGAGCTTGGACGACCTTCCTAAAAAAGTCGGTAGGTGCATGAGGTTACTGGTGAGGTTTTGTTTGTGTGGTTGGTGTCGTGATATCTGTCAGTGCACGCCTGGAAATTCCGCCATCGATTGCCTGTAATTCGCTATGTGATGTACGGAACCTTGCCCGAACGTGTCATATCACAACATGATGTATGCACCCGATCCAATTAGATTGAAGCTGCAATAATTTCGAATCGTGGCGTTTGCATGGGAAAGATATATAATTAGTAAGACATGGCAGCATCGTCGTAAAGTAAAGTTTATATGTACACGGAACTATCTCCGGAAATATTGGCAAATTCACCAGGTTTTGGAGACTACGAGGCGCCGTCAGAAAGAACAAAACAGTCAAGAATCGTTTCTCTGTGATTTGTAGGCTTTAGAAAAAAGAAAATAGGTGTTACTACGCTACTAAGTGATTACTTAAGCCTTACCAGCGCCTTCTCGAATGTACGGCTCAAGAGGAAACACTTGCTCGTCCTCCGTTACATCTTTATACAACTCATCCCACCGCGGCTGTAAAGCAGCCGGAGTCTCCCATGCCAGCTCTGGGTCTCTCAGCCAGAGTCGAAGTAAATGCCTCCTGAACTTTTGTCAGTATTGTAACTTATATATTTAGTTTAGTGTAGGGAGTGACTTACTCCTGTCCAGGGGTGTCCACAAAGCCATCCCTGGCATGAAAGATACTCAAGTTATTAACATATTGAACGTCACCCTTCTGAAAGTCCAGTGTAAGACTAAACTTCTCCGCCAGAAAGTGAAGTGCATCCAGAGCCTCGGCTTGCGCTTCGGTGATTGGGGGGATATCTTTGCTTCTCGGGAGATGCAGAAATCCAGTAAACCCACGACGAGCATACTGAATTATGACCCGCTCGGGATTGTTTCCATGTGCAGGTGTGTGGTGGAGAAGTGGCTTGAGACTATACGGCTTTTCGGCATTGCCGTATCTACAGAAATCAACTTCAATCCATTTCCGGTATTTGTAACTTACCCATCAAAGGCCCAATCTTCGGCCAGAGTCTTGATAATATCTGGTCTAGTTCTTGCAAGTTCGTTATATACTCTCCAGCTGCTTGCAAGCTTGCTCTCGCCACCTTGAGCAGCCGTGTTCAGCGAGAATAACGAGACGATGTCTCCCGCATCGGTGTGGAATACTTGCTTATCGGTCGTGTATGCTGGGGCTCCAATATTCTTCGCTACTGCTGTCTGGCTGAGGTCCTTGATGTGGTTAAGCATGGTGGACTTCGGAACTCCGTCTACGGTCGTTCTACCCTGGCGGCCTCGGATACTTCCAATGTATGAGGATACGCCGGCATAGATGATGATATTCTCTTCCCGGGTATACTTGTCTACCAGAAGACCTCTGAGGACGAAGAATCCTCGACCGCCTTGTAATGCTTGGGCTTCCTGGCGTAGAATTGGGCCAAGTTCTGGCAAAGGGAATAATGTGCTTTGGTTGACATAGCCAATTGATTTGCCTTGGCCTGCAGGGTTTAGCATTGAAGAAGAATATAGAGTGATTAACTAGCCAACAAATCGAATGTCTATTTTCTCACTTACTTTTGAAAGTTACCAGTGCTTTGTGAATTTCCTCAAGTTGAGAGTCGGTCAGAGACAATGTCCACTGGTTTTCATCCGTGAAATCTTTCCCCTCCCAGACCAAGCCCCCAGTAAGCTGTGTTGGAAATCCAGGTGGAAGGCTAGAATTTGCCGGTCGTTGTGGTTTAAGGCGCTCGCTACGCAATTGGTATTTCTCAAAGTTGGGGTGGTAGGATATATCTGGTTGTTTTTGTGTGAGAGCCATGTTGTGTTGAATGAGGGGTCAAGTAGCAACGGTGGCAAATTTCTAGTGCAGAAGCTCTCGGTATAGTGAGGTAGTGAGGCAAAAGAAAAAGAAAAGAAAAGGGTAGACCCAGAGCGGTAAAGTATGCTTCTAATGAAAGACGCAGGGGTCAGCATAAGCTTCAAGCTCTTGGGAACATATCATAACAGAGTTCCATCGATACCCGTAACTGCAAGCTTGGAGGCTTTGGTTACATCGCACGTGATATACATATGGTGAAATGTGGAGTGCAGATGACGAATTGTGAATCCCACTTCTTAGCTGATAGAAAGTATGGCAGGAAGTGTATTCTTATCAAAGGCTATCACAAAGCAGATGATATCTCCAGACGCCTTTTTCATCGTGTTAAAAGATGATGGGTGAGAAAAGAATCAAGTCCGTAGCGATTATAGGCGCCGGAGCAGCAGGTAAACTTCCTCCTTTCCGGAACATTTACATTCGAGAATAAAGCTTACTAATTTTGTGTAACAGGAGCTGCCACTGCTGCGGCGCTTAAAGCCGAAAATTACTTTGATCGGATTCGAGTTTTCGAGCGTAGAGAAACTGCTGGTGGGACATGGTAAGTTTCCACAAACTACATCTGCTTCAAATGCCATAGCGGCTAAAATGAGCTTAGGATACATGATCCAGACCCAGGGGTGGAGCTCCCTATTCATCCCGGAGGTCTACCAGCAGATGTCGATCCGCGATTGGAGATTCCAAATGAGCTTCCTAAAGTCAAGTCACCAAACAAGCAAGAGCGATTTTTACGCACGCCAGTTTACAATTCTCTCACGTGAGCTACACTATCATCAAGAAGGGGAAAACATAAGTTGATAATTGATAGGACTAATGTTCCTGATATTGCCATGTGCTTTTCGGATAGCCCCTTTCCATACGGACCCTTTGTACCACATCACGTTCCTCGTGAATATGTAGCGAGCTATTTCTCACTTCACAAGACCGACGGCTTCCTTGAGCTTAATACCACGGTGGAAGATCTTTCCAGAATATCGAGCTCCTCGAGCAAAGACACAGAACAATGGAGACTGACACTTCGAAAATATGAGCCTGCACGGCAAGTTGATTTCTGGTGGGAAGAGACATTTGACGCAGTAATCTTGGCAAATGGGCACTACTCGGTTCCATTTGTATGGCGGTTTCTATCTCCCTTCAATTTCGTCAATCTGACCATTCTAGGTTCCTCAAGTCAAAGGCTTAGATGCGTACACGAAGAAATTCCCAGGACGTGTTGTGCACTCCAAACATTACCGCACACCACTCCTCTACTCGAACAAGAAAGTTCTCACCATCGGCAACTCAGCATCTGGTCACGATCTCACGGCCGAGCTAGTATCCTCAGCGCATCTCCCCGTCTACCAATCCAGGAGATCGAAATCTAGATGGGACGGCAACGAACCACCCTATGGAATTGCATGGGAACCAATAATCAAAGAGTATAAACTGGATGGAAGGATTATCTTTGAAGACGATACCTACTTGGACGATATCGATACCGTGATCTACTGCACTGGCTACAAAGCTTCTTTCCCATTCTGGAACGAAAAAGCTAATGGTCGGCCATTATGGGATTACGAGTCAAATAAAATCATTGGAGGGTACTGGCATACATTCTTCCAAGATTTCGACACATTAGCTATAGTAGGACTTCCACGCGTCTTGACATTTAGGAGTTTTGAATATCAGGCTATTGCACTAGCTCGCCTGTTCTCGGGTAGGAATTCAAAACCGCTTCCACCATTGGGAGAGCAAGGGAGATGGGACAGCGAAAGAGAGAAGGAAAGAAAAAAGTCCGGCAAGAAATTTCATGATATTGAGTGGGAGACTGGGGAGACGGAAGAGTGGCTGAGAAAGATGTTCGAAATTGCGGGGTTGGGGACGCTGAAAGGAGAAGGGAGGGTACCGCCTGTTTTAGGAAAGGATTTGGTTTGGGCAATAGAGAATTTGAAGAAGTATCCGGAGCCTGGAAAGGGTGATGATGAAGGACGGGAAAAGGTAGTTGACAGATCCGAACTGGAGAAAGAACATGGATGGGTTGTGGTGCAGAGGGAACGAAAGGACTTGCTTGCATTCATATAGACCACAGACTATGATATTATGAAATGGCCGTGGCATTTTCCAGGGACAAAAGTCTCAGCTGTAGAAGAAATAGAAACTAAAGTCTATTACACCACGGGCAGTAGGGTATAGTATTAATCTAATAACTACTTAGCAGCTATCAAAAAGGAAAGTTCGAGGCAGGAATTTTAAAGATTCAAATAGAGATTCGCTTGGAATTTATTTTTGGCTCAAACCTCCAACGTGTTTGAAGCCCTAACTATCGGAAAGTATGAATGCTAGAACATTCTCATCAAACATGCCAGCTAAGACCGTCTCAAATAGGCAACAATGAAGTTCCAAAAACATGAAACTCTTAAAATGGAGTCCAAGTCCGAGGGGGATAGAATCAGTTAACCTTAATTTTTACGTCTGATTAGATCAGACGGACATGCATATTTGGGCTTGTGACCCATTGATAAGGCTGTACATAACGTGTCGCGATCGGATGGACGCGCCGGGCACGCTTACCCAGGTTCCCTGCTACCATCCCACCCCCTAAAAGCCCTATCGACCGGAAGCTTCTTTCAGTTGGAATATATCTCGTCTGCTAAATCATGAAGCTATCGTAGACTGAAATTATACAAGGTGTATTGAATGTGGTAACCAAGCAGTGGAAGTAAAGAGGGCATAGATTGATCAAGGAGAGAAAGGGAGAGGGAAAGAAAAGGCTTTATATCTCTCCCTATCCGCTTAGCTCCCCCTAGGCGAGAGCCACCGCCACCCCCACCCCTTACCGCCAGCACGCGGTAGTACGATATACAGAATATAATTCAACAGGGTGTTACATTTGCTCTAATATACGAGTACTTTACTCGGTACCGCGCAGTAAAGAATTACGAAACTCGCTTTCCAAATTAAAGGGGGAGAACGAGCTTTACCAAGTCGAGAGATTACCGGATCCGAAGGAGAAAAGTGCCGACTTCTGGCACTGCCACCAACGTGATGTTTGACCCCACACCTTCCCGAAAGTATAGGTGGGCGATTATTTCAATTCGGATTTGATTAAGTTAAAGTTATTATTAAGGCGATCATAGGATGATTCATTCAAGTTGGGCTTACTTAGTAGGCTAACCAGAAGGCTAGGTCTATATAAATTATCTGCTTAAGATTTGTTTATACTAAAGGAACCTTAGGACACACCTATTTGTAGTATATTCAGAAGCATATTTGAGTTCTTATATACCTAAGCACTATAGCTACTTCTTTTTAAGTTCTGGGGGGATTTGGTGTCGCATGTATATGGCACATGGACACGTGACCTTAGCGCTGATGACTAAGCAGAGATGAGGTCTCGCGTCGTCTCGCACCTCATCGCGCAACCTGTGTCTAAACCTCTTCTACTACACCTAGAAATGCAACTAATAGAACCAATGATTACCAGGCTATAGTACCACACCAGTGCACTGGTGAAGTGGAATCAACAGGATTATTATTTAATTAACATTATAGGCAATTAAGAATCGCCCATCCCTACCCGAAAGGAGCTCGCGTTTATACTCTAGACGCTAATACTCGTACAAGAACGACGAGGTCGACGCCTAGCACAAGCTGCATACGAGTCCCGAACACAGTCCTCGGTATTTCCAGTCCCTTTAACAACAAGATCGAAAATAGAAAATTCTAGAACAGGCTCGAACCGACATATTTACGAGTGACTAGTCCCTACGCCTCCACCTTCGTGTCAACTTCTTATTAAAACTCACCATGACATGCTTCAGCCCTGGGAGTTTTCGCGGCGAGGTTGATTTTGATTGTCTCGCCCGTGACGATACTCTCTTGCACTGAACAATACTGGCCTATTGCGGATTTTACAGCGGCTTGCTTTTACATTGCGCCAACTACAGATGGCTGTGGAGGCTCTGTTCGCACAGGCTGTGCTGGATGTTGAGAACGAACGTTGAATGGTAGGTCTTATGAGCGAATCCTTCGTTCAGCTGACGGAGCAATAGTGCCTGGCGGTTAAAGTTAGCCGCGCAAATATGAAGGATGATGGGTGAGTACTTAAATCCCATCCCATTCCCTTCCATAAATGTTTAAGAAGTATCTCTGCAGCTGTCTGGTTACTTCCTGACGCGTTTGACAAAATGGGTGGTCTTTTGCAAAGCTGTCACTTGCGTTCTTGTTGGCTACTGAAGCTACTTCAAAGCCAATATCCGCCCCCAAACCCCAAGTTCTAGGACCAAGAGCCGGCCTGAATGTCTTGAAAACAACTACGACGGATACACATACCATTGACTGGATCGCCATCGACTCCCAAGGCACCATCGCCTCTGCTCCTCCACTTCCACCACGCGGTACTAGTCGTAATAATGGCACCAAGCCTATGTCCGAGCTCATGCATCCCGATGCTGAACTCGGCCCCCCAGGAACCGTGCCTATTCCACGGGTAAACGCGAACCTTCAAGCCAGAAGCAACGGAGCCACAAAACAACCCCCACCAACTGACTCCGCTCAAAAAAGGGCCACGACCGACTACAAGGGAAGGCACTGGTACGTTACTTCTAAATCGATAGTCGCCAATCTCGGGGGCTCGGCGGCCTTTAGCATGTTCGCACCCTACTTGCAGGACCCAGAAGACTTTTCCCTACTTGAGATCTCAGTCGCGAAAGCTATACAGCTTTCAAAAGATAAAAGCGGTCTGCAAACGGTCGAGGCGGGCTGGATCAACTACCCCAGCCAAGTCTCCAAGCCGCATCTCTTCAGCTTTTTCACCACTAACAACTATGAATCTATCGGTAATTACAAAGGGGGCTACAACAACGATCATATAGGATGGGTAAGCAAAACGGCCCTATTGTCAGACCCCTCAAAGGAAAGGCAACCCTAACTGACTCACCCACAGGTCCAATCCCACAACAAATACTACCCTGGCGCCGTATTCCCGACCCTCAGCGTCGAAGGTGGAGCCCAGCAGGAGATCCATATCCAGTACCACATGCACGAAGGAAACTGGTGGCTCGGGGTACACGACGCTTGGATCGGGTACTACCCGGGCTCCCTATTCTCCGACGCACATGCAGACGCCTCGCTCGCTGCTGGCGCAGATATCATTCAATATTACGGCGAGGTTACTAATGGACCGAGCGCGCTGACGACGTCTGATATGGGGAGTGGCCAGTTTGCGGATGCGGGGATGGGGAAGGCGGCGTATATTCATAATATGGTGTATGAGGATTTCAGCAGTGGTATGCATGATTACACGGGGGCTTTTAAAGAGGGGGATAAGACGAGATATTCTCATGTGAGTCCTATCCCGATGTTTTGTGGATGAAGAAAAGTGACTGACTGGGTCTTTGATAGGATGCCCATCTTTCAAGTGGAACTAATTTGGGAAGTTACGTTTTTATTGGTGGGCCTGGGGCTGGTGGCGTTGTTGGGGGATGATTACAAGTACGACAGATATGTACAGACCTGAAACCTGGGCACCTGGGCACCTGGGTATTGCCCGGGTATCCCTATCTGTAACTAGAATAATAGTTAATATGTGCTAAGAGCTATCCTTAGTATGCTATATTTATACTACATATAAGTATACTTATACTATATATAAGCATAGGGTAGTAAAGACGATCCAGCGCCGTACATATATTACAATAATGACAAACGAAATCAAAAATGGTAACCCAGAGTAAACCTTCATCAGCTTTTGCAACAAGACTAGCTCCCTATTCCATGCACATTAAACTGAAACCTGATCCGATAAACGCATACATTCGAGATACTCAGCGAAATCAGGGCACTAGCCTAGCAACTAACCCCGATACTGCAACTCAACTGCACAGAACCCCCAAGCCATGAAAGTGCACAAATCAAACAAAACACGCCACGCTTTTCATATATTGCAATTCCATCAAGTCAAGACCCCCAAAGCAAATCCCTCTCCCCGCCCTCCAGAGCCACGTTACCCGTTCGCAAAGCCAGATAAACCCGCAAGGAAACCAAACGACAAGCTGGCACGTCCCGAACCCGGCAAAATTCCCATCCCATAACGAGTCACCAGCGCATAACCAGCCAGAAATCCATCCCCAAAGCCTCTCCTTCCGTTGCTTCACAACATCATCGCATCCCTCACGCCCCACAGATACGATTAAACGCACTCCCGTGCACCAAGCTCGAGTTACTGGTCCGCGGAACCTGAAGCATCATGGCCGGGGGAATGAGGGCTTTGTATTGGATGCAGTTCCAGTATTGATGGTTGGGATCTGTTTGAACACATTGTATTGTAAGCTAGAATTCTATTTATACCATAATTGGTTTTGGGTTGGAATGGAATGGGGGAATCAGATAGATAGACAGATAGAGAGATAGATGCATGTGGAAAGAAGAGGAAAAGGAAAGGGAAAAGAAAGGAGGACAGCATACCCCACCCAATAAACCACGCCGCGCACGCCTCGATTCCTGGTTCTGGACCGGAGCACTCGAACTGGCATTTGAATTCTTCGTAGGCGCCGGCTGACAGATCGCCTGAGACGGGGGTCTGGTGTGTTTGCGTGAGTACACGTTGCTTCTATGGGATAATGGGGTGGAGAGGAAAGAAGAGGGGAGGGGATATAGACTTACGCGTTGAGAAAGGAAATACTTCTTTGCCCAGGTGGAATCTACAGCGTACGATGTATTGGGAGACGGTGTAGATGTAGCGACGGCTGCTGGGGTGACGGACGCGAATGTTATGGTCCCTAGATACCAATATCAGCTTTCTACTGTTTCCCCATACCTTCCTTGCTTGTATCTTTATCTCATACCCTCTTCCCCAACCCCTTGAATAGAAACAAACACAATGACACCAAGAAAAGGAACAGGAGGGCTTACAGTCACCCGAAGCAATGGTTACAGGAGACCCAGTCGTGCAAGTCGGGGACGCAGTTATAGTTGAACGCGAAGTAGTGTCGAATCGTGGCAGGGCAAAGGTGCTCGTTAGGAAGATGGCGCAGATCAATACCGAAACCCGCATTCTTGCGATGGTAATTCTCGCGGTGGTAATTCTCGTGGTGGTAAACATTGAATTCCTCCTCGCTGCGAAGCTTCAAGTTCAGTAGACGAGGTCCTCGGGATACAGAACAGAGCTGCCGCCAAATCTAAAGTTCAGAAGAAGAAGAAGCGAAGTTCAACTCCCCGAATAACAAAGACAATACTCCTAACCCGAACAATCGAACCCTTCATTCATCAGCCGACTGACTCTAATAATGGCGATTATAGATTCCCGCAAACACCAAATAACACACAACAATACGAATCTCAACGCACCAGAGAAGGAGACAAGCAAGACAGACCCTACCCTACCCTACCTTACTTATATAGACAAATAGACCTTGCCCACCCCTTTTCCCTGAACAAATTTAATCCTTACCTGCCCTACCCTACCTACCCACCTACTCTACGTAAAAGTGCCGGCATCTCGTCCTGTAGGATTTTAATTTCGCCCCCCTGCGTACTTGCCATGCCATGCCACCTCCCACATGCGACCTAAATCCCCCCCCCCTCCTCCTTCCCCGGAAAGATCGCCCTTCAGATAGGAGTTCCGACCGGGATGGGCTATCATATTGGCTATACTTTGCATGTTGCTCGGCAAGCAGCTTGGATTTAATCCGTGCCAGCCCAGCCCAGCCCAGACCCGGGTATTTTGATGCAAGTTTGCGTTACACGGTTTCATGATTATTACCATAACAAAGATAAATACGTAAGATTTAGAAGCAATTACTGGATGAACTTGCAAAAGTCACAGCGAAGCAAGGGCTACCAGGAAGGAAATAATGTAACATTTTGTATTCATATCTGTCTATCTGTCTGCATTGTCGTCACTAGGATACACGTTTTAGGATTATGCCACCATCGTAAACAGATGGCGAGAGAAAAAGGGGCTGATGCAAGACGAGAACGACCAAAACCAACCAATCAACTCCACTTCGCAAGAAATTCCAGAACAAATTCAATTCGACGCTGAAAGAAGACATGGCGCATCTAGTCAACCTCCTCCATGGCACTCTCGGCTGGTGCCTCGGATGAAGCCTCAGCGACTGCCTCCTCGGTGACCTCTGGCTCTTCGTCGACGTTCAGGCCGAGGGAGACGAGCTTGTGAATGCGCTCAGCGAAACCAGCTGGCTCCTCGATAGTGAAGCCGGAAACCAGCAGGGAGGTCTCGAAGAGGAGTTGGGTGATGGACTTGACGGTGCGGTCGTTCTCGCCGTCGGTCTCAACCTTCTTCCTAAGCTCCTTGATGATTGGCGAGCGGGGCGAGATCTCAAAGGTCTTCTTGGAGGACATGTATGAGGACATTGAGGTGTCACGGAGAGCCTGGGCCTTCATGATACGCTCCATGTTGGCGGACCAACCGAATTGACCTGTGCGGATGGCACAAGGAGCACCGACGAGCTTGTGGCTGACAACAACCTTCTCGACCTTGTCGCCCAGGACGTTCTTGAGGGCCTTGGCAAGACCTTCGTACTCCTTCTCTTCCTCCTCACGGACCTTCTTCTCCTCCTCAGTCTCCTCGAGCTCGAAGTCCTTGGTGATATCAACAAGCTTCTTGCCCTCGAACTCCTTGAGTTGGGTCATGGCGTACTCGTCAATGGGGTCAACCAAGAATAGAACCTCGAAGTTCTTCTCCTTCAGGGAGTCAAGGAAAGGTGACTTCTGGACGGCCTTGAGTGACTCGCCAGTGATGTAGTACATGTTCTTCTGGTGCTCAGGCATGCGGGTGACATAGTCTTGCAGGGAGGTAATGTCATCACCGGACTTGGTGGAGCTGAATCGGAGAAGCTTGGCAAGGGCGTTTCGGTTTTGGGAGTCCTCGTGGATACCGAGCTTGATGTTTTTGCTGAAAGCAGTGTAGAACTTGTCAAACTGTTCCTTATCCTCGGAGATCTCCTGGAAAAGCTCAAGAACCTTCTTAACAATGTTCTTCTTGATGACCTTCATGATCTTGTTTTGTTGAAGAGTCTCACGAGACAAGTTCAATGGGAGATCCTCAGAGTCAACAACACCCTTGACGAAGCTCAACCATTCAGGAATGATATCGGTAGCATCATCAGTGATGAATACACGGCGGACATACAACTTGATGTTGTTCTTGGTCTTCTTGGTCTCGAAGAGATCGAAGGGTGCGCGCTTGGGAACGAAAAGGATGGCCCGGAATTCGAGTTGACCTTCGACGGAAAAATGCTTGACGGCCAAGTGGTCTTCCCAGTCGTTGGAGAGAGACTTGTAGAAAGATCCGTACTCCTCTGGGGTGATTTCGGAAGGATTTCTTGTCCAAATTGGCTTTTGCTTGTTGAGCTCCTCTTCCTCAATCTTCGACTCCTTGATCTTCTTGGTCTTCTTCTCCTTCTTTTCTTCCTCCTCATCATCGACCTCCTCAATCTTGGCCTTCTTCTCATCATCTTCCTCGTCTTTGGTCTCCTCAGCATCCTCATCAGGAACCTCCTTCTCAGTCTCCTTGAGGACGTGGAGGTAGATGGGGTAGGAAATGAACTCAGAGTGCTTCTTGACGACCTCCTTGATCTTTGACTCGTTCAAGTAGTCGGTTTGCTCATCCTTCATGTGGAGAATGATCTTTGTACCACGTCCGAGAGGCTCACCATCAGTGTCGGGTGTGAGGGTGAAAGTGCCACCAGCGGCGGACTCCCAGATGTATTGCTCATCGTCGTTGTGCTTGGAGACGACGGTGACGCGGTCAGCAACGAGGTAGGCAGAGTAGAAACCAACACCGAATTGACCAATCATGGAAATATCGGCACCTGCGGTCAGGGCCTCCATAAATTGCTTGGTGCCAGATCGTGCGATCGTACCCAGGTTGTTGACGAGATCCTAATTCAATGTCAGTAGAGAGCTTGAGATTGCCACGCAGATTGTCACTTACAGCTTTGGTCATACCAATACCGGTATCACGCAGAGTCAAGGTCTTGTTCTCCTTGTCTGGGATGATGTCGATACGGAGATCCTTGCCCGATTCAAGTTTACTTGGGTCGGAGAGGGCCTCATATCTAATCTTGTCGAGAGCATCGGAACAGTTGGAGACAAGTTCTCTCAAGAAGATCTCCTTGTTCGAATAGACTGTGTTGATGATGAGACCGAGCAGCTGAGAGATCTCAGCTTGGAACTCGAAGGTTTCGCCAGCCATGTTTATGGTTGTGGGAGTGCGTAAATCTGAAGATAATGTGTTAGCAGATGTCACTGTAGCTGGTGAAGATGATTGGAAGTGTTTCCACAACGTGCGTGCGTGCGAATGGGCAAGAGTGACGGTTTGCTCAAGCTCTCCTGATGAGGCTGAGAGCTTAGGCAACTGTAGAGAATGGAGATGGAGATGGAGATGGAGATGGAGATGAAGAAGAGGGAGTTGAAGCTTACCTTATTGTGTTGTGAAGATGTAGAGAATCGTAGAAGCTTTGCGCGAGACAAGCAGAAGGGATTGTTTTTTGTTTTGGATGGTTTGCAGAAAATGTTTGGGAAGGGAAAGCAGCAAGTAGATTTAAGCATTTTCCTCACTTTTCGATAGCCTTCCACGGAAAAGTCGCTATGCCATACTTAGACTAGCCTCTGAAACACATGACCATTCTATCAACTACTGTCACATTCTCTACCTCACTTCTGCAACTTGCTCTCTTCTACGAAGAACTACGCAGTAAAATGCTTCCATCTTGACTAAGGTAGAACCTTTAAGTCGTACTCCGTAGTTACTACTTGTATCATCCAAAGCTGTGCTGAGGAGTCCTGCGTTTTCTGTTGCCTTTCCAACCACCTTTGTTTTGATATCACGTGCATAGCATCAATTTTCTTCGTCAGGCTCGATTCATCTAGAAGGTTCTACCTAATAATCGCTACCTACCTACCTATCCAAGCTCCAAGGGAATGATTTTCAAAGCACAAAAGAATTGAATTCGAGATTTCACTCTACTCAGAGCTTTCTCATACTGGATGCATGTTTACGGCTCGGAGCCTCGCCATCAAACAACCTCAATGTCTCGTTCAAGAGGAGAGGATATGCTCCAGGCACTGGCTCAGTTCATGGTTTTGCATTACTTGGCGACGGACAACAACGCTAAGTGCATGCTCTCATTGTTGTCTTTGTGAGGTCAATTGTGTACAGAGGCTATTTAGTTCGACGGTCGAAAACAACAAGGGACGTATGTTGATGCGAAAGTGCCGAAAACTTTACTTGACCTCTTTTTTCCATCGTTTGGTATTAATGACTTTCCTGACTCAAAGGTTTGCGGACCTAAATTGGACGTCCCGTTGAACCGGAAGTCAAACCCCCATCTCGTTCTTGACTCACCCAAATCCCACACGCAATATCTTTAATGTGAACATAGAACGGAGAATCGTTTCTAATACGATACGCCAATCTGCTCATTCCGAGGACTTGGTCAAAGTCGAAACTTTTGGAAGTTTGTAAGATGAAACTAAATTTTAAAATAAGGAGCGTCAATCATTTGGGATGGATGACACGGGTAGAAAGACAAGCGGTGCCCCATTTGATAAGTTGGGACAAATTTAACGTCCGGATTACCCTGCCGGCATGGAAGAATATGCGTCTCCATGCTTTGAGCGCCATTCTTGTGTCACCTGGGCAGTTCGCTCGGCTGCAATATATCACCAAAGTAAGTGATCGAATCAATAATACACCTACAACATAGCTGACACGTTTGCTTGTTAGATAGTTTGATAATAAACCCCAAAGATTAAAGAGTGAGGATCTTGCATCTGACACCATCTCCATCTCCATATCGCTCCAGCTCCCCCTACCACGGCTGAATAGGCCCCATCATCCATCCAACCACCTTACCCACATCAGCATCCCTCTCCCCCTCAACAACAGTCCTCACGAAATTCCCTCCCAGCGCCGGATCCCTCGCCCCCATCTTCTTCAACACCTCCGGCCCCGCGCCACCAAGGTTCGTAGCCAACAGCCCAGGACTAACACTCCAAACCTTCACTCCATCCTCGCTCAAAAGCCTCTTCCACTCCAACATTACCATGTTGAGTCCCACCTTGACGCTCCTATACGCCGTAAGCGATATGCCCTCTTTGGGCCATCCTTTGGCGGGCGAGTGGTTGATGGGCAGAGCGGGGTTACTGTGGCCGGTCAAGTTGGCGGTCCCGCTGGTCATAAACAGCAGACGCGGGTCCGAGGATTTGATGAGCAGGGGCGCAAGGGTGTGCGTAAGGAGGTGTGTGGATGTGGTGTTTACATCCCACGAGCGATTGAACATTTCGCGCATCTCGCGCAAGGATGATCCGGCGCCCATGTCAAATTGAGCACCTAAACACAAAGAAATCAGCAGTCCATTCCATTTCGTTGCATCTGCTTTCCAACTTCACAGCCACGGTGACTTACCGGCATTGTTGATCAAGACGTCCACACGCCCGTATTCGGCGCTGATTTGGTCGAAGAGGTTGGTGATGGATGAGTCGGACTCGATGTCGATTTGCACGGGTTTGATGACGCTGTTGCTGGATGGGCATTCGGTCTGTGCTTGTTGGGTTGCGGCTTTAGCTTTCTCGAGGCTGCGGCCGCCGAGGAGGATGGTGTAGGGTTTGGTGGATTTGAGTAATGCCTTGACGATTTCAAAGCCCAGGCCGGCATTGGCCCCAGTAATCAAGACAATTGAGTTGGAAGCCATTTTCCTTATAGGCGTGTATAGATTTTATAGCTGACGATGATGTGTGATGCTTGATAGTAAGTTGACTGAGGATGTAGATGGTCGAGGAATTGAATGCTTATGGTGTTCAATTGTTCAGGGAAACAGATGTAGATGAGATTGCTACAGACCTGCCGTACGAGACTTATATAGATAATTCTCCACTCGGAGATAAAACGATGCGATTGCACATTCTTTGAGTAGCTTTGCAGCTGGTCCCAAATGCTTGGGATTCATCGGAGGAGTTATTCAAGAATTGCCTCATACGGAGGTGTTCCTCATAATACACCGCAGCTGGGTAGAATATGTCACTGGTTGACGCTGGGCGAGTGGTGAGACTTAGCCTAGAATAGAAGGAGACTCGGCCGAGCAGAATATCCTATTCAGAAAAGGTCACTTTATCACCTTCAATGATGTAAAGTGGAGGACCGGCTCTTTGTCTTGCCTCGCCTTCTAACGATCGTACGGCCGGCTGGAGTTAAAATTTGTCTAGAGGATCAGAATGATTTTGTGGCGTCCCTCGCAGGTTGGTATAGGAGCGCAGTCACGTGATTTGGAACATTTCAGATGGCGCGTGACCATGACAACCACATCTTTTACACCACCACTTGACTTCCACACTGCGAGATGGCCCAGCTTTCAAACTTCACCGGGAAGTTCAGAGTCAACGGCAATGGTTCACACGCGCCAAAGGTCACGAAGCGACCTCGAGAAACACTCGTATGCACTCAATGCAAGGCATCTAAACTTCGATGCGATCGCGGGCAGCCGTGCAGCGGCTGTCTCAAAAGAGATGTAGCCTGCAGTTACCACAAGCCTGCTGTGTCAACAGGCGATGCCACTCGTAATACTGTGGCCGAAGATAGGTTATTGCACCTAGAGTCGATGGTCAAAAGCTTGATGCAGGAACGGGTCCAGTCCGGAAACAATGGAACGCCGGTAAATACCACGACAACACCGGAAAACACACCGCCAGCGACTATCCATGATCCCCCAGAGCCTGTTGATCAGTCGCGAGGCGAGCTAATCAACAATGGGAACTATGTCGGTTCTACTCATTGGTCCGCCATATTGGACGACATACAAGAGCTGAGGCTCGTCTTGGGTGGCTCTACGGACATCCCTGAAACAGAAGGGGATCTTGCAGCTGTAAGGCCTTCTGTAAATAGCGAGGTTATCTTTGGATCCTCGAGTCAATACTCTGTCCAACAGATCATCTCCCAACACTTACCCCCAAAAGTTGAAGTTGATCGTGCCCTCTCTTTCTTCTTCCGTAGTGAAACCTTCATCGTTCCATTCATTCATACATATTATTTCCAACGTCAGTATCAAGATTTCTGGGCGGACCCTGCAAATGTCAATCCTCTTTGGCTATCAATTCTGTTTTCCGTTTGTTATATAGCGTCTCTTATTGGCGGCGCATCAGGTCCCCAGCTGCAATCCTGGGGATCTGAGAGATCTACTCTCCATTCAGCTTCAGGTCAATGTCTCGTATTAGGGGAATATCATCGACCACAAAAATTTGCAGTGGAGGCACTGGGTATATATGGACATTGCAAAAACCTTCAAAGCCTCGAAACTTCTCGAGAAGCTGGGTCAATTTTGAGCATGGTTGTGCGCATGGCATACGAAATGGGGTATCACCGGGATCCGGACACTTTTGGCTCCTTCACTGTATTTGAGGGCGAAATGCGGCGGCGTTGTTGGGCTTCTTTGAAACAGATGGACGTGATGATTTCTTTCCAACTCGGTCTTCCGTCCTCTATCTGCATCGACAATTGTGACACCAGGTCACCTAGAAATCTTTTGGATTCGGATTTCGACGAGGATACGAAAGTACTGCCCGAATCCCGACCTGAAAATGAGCCTACAAGACTACTCTGGTTCATCGTCAAAGTCAGGCTTATGGTCAATTTTGGCGAGGTCTGTCAAGATGCGCTCTCGTTCAAGACAAAATCAGAAGCAGAAGTAATGCAACTTGATAAGGAAATTCGACAAACGTACACAACAGTACCTGAAGTTCTCCGCTCACGTCCTATTTCCGAGTCGATCGCTGATGCGCCTTTTCTCATTATGACTCGGCTATATCTTGATCTGATCCATCTGAAATGTATCTGTATCTTGCATCGCAAATACATGGCTCGAGGAAATCTTTTTAGCACCAAGTCCTGCGTGGAAGCGGGGACGAAAATGGTGAGCCAATTTCTTGACATTTACAAAGAGTTCGCACCTGGAGGTCAACTTTACATGGAGCGCTGGATGCTTACTAATTTTACCATGAATGACTTCCTATTAGGCGTCATGGTGCTCTGTCTTGTGGTGCACACACGATGGAAGAGAGGGTCGCAGAACTCCCTAATCGATGCCGCGACCGAGAGCGAGGTTCTGGGGCTGCTAAAGCAGTGCCATACTGTCTGTGTGGAGAAGTCTGCTTCATGTAGAGATGCACGGCGTGTCTCATATGCTATTCGCCTGACTTTAAACGGGGCCAAAGGCCCTAAAATACCAGCGATGCAAACTGCACATCCTTCATCTTCGGACACACAATCGGCAGTTGGCGAATCAAATGCTGTTGATCCAGTCTCATCGTTGCTACCTCGTCGAGTTGGCTCTGTTCAGACTGACGAAGCCGCTTTTGGACTGCTGGATCCTTTTAATTTCACGGGCAATGATATTGATAACATGGACTGGACACTGTTTGACTCGCAATTCTTCGCCGAGGATGCACCATTTGTGGATGGATTCGTGCCAGGCTGAGGGAAAAGCCGCCCTGCAGATCAAGAACACTAATATCAAATATCAAGACAACACCGCTGATAATGGAACGCGGCTTCATCATCGTCCTTTTCAGAAATAAGGATGGAACCTGCGAGTTAATCACAATGCAGTCCTGATTCACACACGCAGATAAAACTGCTCTAAATTAACCCAAAGCTATATTTTCTGAGGCTTTCGTTGGCTGCAATGGCATAGCGCGCTGGAAGCCATAATCGGTCAACCACAATGCCGGCTGGAATTTATGTTTTGTTGAAATCTGTTAGTAGTTTCGTATCCCGCAGCAGGTTGCTTGTAAGTCATGAGTTGTACCAAAACGGATAACATGAACCTGGTGAACTGACAAAGGGTGTACTGATTAGCATGTATTTTCTTAAATTGGGCTGCGTATCTCTGGGCGCTATGCGAAGGGAGCGAAGTGGCAAGACGGGGTGGATAGGTTTCAATTAGGGTAGACACGGGTGTGACAACCAGAAGGAAGCTGAGGCTACAGCACCCCCACGAAACATTTTGGCAAAGTCAACGGTTCAGTAAGATCCTCCTTCTGACCCTGGGCCCGACCTAGTCTCACCTGCATGCATGTACTGTAGACATACTCCTGTTTCGTAAACCCCCGCGAAGGAAAGGCTTGCCTGAACAGCGTGCCTGCTGTCAGCTATAGTACAGAGTACGAGTACTTCAAACGTGCAGCAGGTACACCCACCAACAAACGGAACATATTATTTGACCATCCTAGCCCAGTCCTTTTTCCTTCATATCGCTTCTACTTATTATGCTTACCTAGGAATATATTGCTCGCTAAAAAATAATCCTTACGCTCTCGCAAATATGTCTTCTCGTGATGACATCGCTTTCACTGTCTTCAAGGATTTCAAATCCGGCGATATCATTCAATCCAAGACGACTTCTTCGGCGCTTACTGGTAATTAAGTTCTGGTCTCCGTCACTGCTTCCGGACTCTGCGGTGAGGATCTCCTCTTCAGAGGCAATGATGCAAGTCAGCTATTCTTTCGGCGCCTCTTACAAGTACTGACCAAGTGTTCAGATGGTCCTGGGCCACGAAGGCGTTGGCTTTGTTGCCGCCATCGGTGCCGACGTCCGCAAGCTCAAGAATGGCGACCGTGTGGGATGGGGCTTTCTCCAGCACACGTGCGGCCACTGCCAGCAATGTCTCGATGGAACCGAGAGCTTTTGCCCCCAGCGTACTGTAAGATGTATGGCCGCGCAGACCTTGATTAAGGAAGTCTGGCGTACGGCATCATCAAGAACGAAGACTGGCTATTCAAGATCCCCGATGAGCTCTCGGATGAAGAGGCAGCGCCATTAATGTGTGCTGGGGCAACTGTCTTCAATGTTCTTTATACCTACGGTGTGAAGCCTACGGATAGGGTGGGCGTCATCGGCGTTGGCGCGTTGGGCCACTTGGCTATCCAGGTACGCGAGAGCAACGCTGCACCCACCACTTGACTTTTACTTGGAACTAACGAGTTACAGTTTGCGTCAAAGATGGGCTGTGATGTCTTAGCCTTCTCCAGCACAGAGTCCAAAGAATCCGACGCCCTTTTCTTTGGTGCCAGTGCTTACTACACTACCCAGAGCTCGAAGGACGCGAAAATTGGCCGCCTTCTCGACTGGCTCATAGTCACAGCTTCTGCACCGCCCGACTGGAGCATTTACCTCCCTCTTCTGGCTCCCAAAGCCAAGATATTTCCGCTCACAATTGGCCCTGGAAATCTCGCAATGCCGTCCATGCCGTTATTGCTTAATGGAAGCACTGTCCAAGGGAGTGTTCTATCACCCAGGATTGTCCACGAACGCATGCTGGATTTCGCCGTGAGGCACGGGATCAAGCCGGTGGTACACAGACTTACCATGAATCGAGATGGGGTTGAGCAAGCGTTTGGAGTATTGAAGGAGGGAAAGATGAAGTATCGTGGAGTACTGGTTGTACCAGAGCAGGAAAGGAGGTAATTATTTTCATGGCAAAATTTCAAATCCATCTGAAAGTCTCTTCATCACTAGAGTAGACAGTTACCAGATGGTGATGTGCATTAATTGGTTCGCTTTGGAACCGAAATTCATAGTGAATTTGTATTCACTTTGGGTGCCCTTGCTGGGGGGGGGGGGGGGGGGTAAGCAAATCTGAAATAGCTCCTAGTGCCTCCCAGCCTTTTATTGAGCATCTAATGTATTCGCTTTTGTAGTTCATCTCTTCCTCGGCAGGAAGCAGCTGCAAAATACGTACAATGCTCCCGCTGCGATAATCATAAAATAAACACCCTCGATCGCTTGTATGGCGATATTGAGAGCTTGTTCTCTAACCTCAGGACTAGAGTCTGATAGAATGGCACTTCTCCACCCAGCCACGGCTCCCCTAATATCCGCGCCAGAATACCCTAACGGCGAGAAAATCGCGCAAAGTTTAGCGAAGGTCCTGTTTTGGAATATGCTGCTGGCAATTAACAAGCTGAGCAACAGAGCCTAGCCTTGAGCGATGTTCATAAACTATATAGCTTTGTGAACGCGGTTAGGGAGGACCAGGGTAGGTGCCTTGGACTATAAGTTGTTCTTTCTAATAAAGCTAACGTTTATATAGTCTATTATATGCCGCAAGTGCCCTTGCCGCAAATAGTTTCACTCAGTGTATATTTGCAGCAGCCTTTCTATTATTTAGTATCCAAAGTAAATATTTATTATAATCTTTCCCTTATCTTTTGATATTATTATCCCGCTTACGACTTGTCAAAGTGTATAATAATCTTGGATATTAATAGGCAACTACAGTGTTAGCCTTTCTTTCTCTTATAATAGCTCCTGTACTATAAGATTAATAATTTAAATAACCTTTCATCCGTTTTCTTACTAATATAAAAGTAGATATATATTTTATAAGTATAGAAAAGGTTTAAGAAAGCGTAGCAAATTTGCAACTATTACGGAATGAGAAAGAAATACTATATATAATTAGGGTTTTTGATTCGATTCCAATAATTTATAACGTTTTCAAATCTATTGATTTATTTTGACCTGTCTCTAGAAAAGGCTAGAGATCAGTCTATCTTTCAAACAATATAGTAAGCACCCGTACAATAATGCAAGACTTCAGTCGGACCACGACTCCTTATATGTTTTCAGAGCCACATCAACGACCACCTTCCCTCTCGACCTCCCAGTCCTCAACCTCTCAAAAGCCTTCGGCGCTTCCTCAAATGAGAATTTCGAGTCAATCACAGACTTGACCTTCCCCTCCGCCATCCACACTCCAATCTGCGTCAAGTCTGCCGCCTTGGGACTCGCAAAGAAGCCCTCAAGCTTCCGCTTTCCACCGCCCAGAAATCCCGGCAACAACCTCACCTTTGCATTTTCAACCACACGAGAAAGCGTCGGCGATCCTCCAACCAAGACGTACACAGCTCCCGGCTTCGTGAACTCATGGCACTTCCAATACAGTTCCAGATCCTCACCCCCCACATTATCAACAACATGATCGAACAGGACCCCGCGGGCCTTCAACGCCGCCGCAACACTGCCTTGCCGATAATCCACCACTTCGTCCGCGCCCAGACTCCGGCACAGCTCGACGTTGGGCGTTGAGCAAGACGTCGTCACGTGGCAGCCGACTGCTTTCGCCATCTGGATCCCGAATATACCAGTCCCGCCCGACCCGCCGTTGATGAAGATGTGATCGCCTTTCTTGACCCGCGGCACAATCGTCTGGTACGCCGTCAGGCCCGCAATCGGTACCGCCGCCGCGTCAATCAGACTCACGCCCTCGGGCACCCTGACGACATTATCCTTGCCCGCGATGGCGAATTCGCTCAATCCGCCGCCAGCAAATGGCGAGGTGCCAGAGGCGCCAAACACAAGATCGCCGCGTTTGAGGGGGGATCCGGGAGCTGGTGTAACGATGCGGCCTGCGATGTCGACGCACGGGGTGGCGGGCTTGGACTTGGATACTAGGAAGCGGCCTACTATGGGGATCTCGGTGACTTTGTAGTCGATGGGGTTTAATGCCGTGGCTACGACTTGGATGAGGTGTTGGTTTGCTGTTGGTTTTGGTAGTGGGTTTGAGGTGGTGAGAACGAGGTTCTTTTCGAGGCCGCCTTGTGTGCTGGTGTAGTGCCAGGTTCTGGCGGCTGGTGGTGGGAATGTTGTGGCCATTGTTGTTATTGGTATGTGATGGAAAAGCTGATAGAGCGTGCTGTGGAAGGCGATGCGGTTAGGTTGAGAGGAGGAATGTAGATGGATGATGATCACGGGGTTATGGTTACACTTGAGAATTATTCGTTAGAGTCCGAATTTGAAGTGAGAGTAACGTTAGTAATGAGCTTTAGTGTATAAATAATGAGGTGGGGAGCATATTATATATCATAATCCATACGGCCTAAGTTCATCGCAGGGTCGGGCTAAGGGGCAATTTCGAATTCCGATGCACTTAGCCGCGCCCCTTTCGCATTCGGAGGAACTTTAACTTTGCCTCTCAAACGAGGCTTTAACAGGTGACTCAAATGACCGTATGAGCTATTAGTATTTACTTGATTAACGTCCTTGTCCTTGCCGACTATTATGACCTGTTACTATGGTTGCGTGAGGTGAGGTGGTGAGTTCCCTTCCCTCGCATTCGCTTAAACCCCTTAATGTATTTACGTCATGGATTTTCTTCAATGCAATGTCTGCCCACAGTCATATGACTCCTTTTATTCCTCGGCATGCGACTTATTATTAACATGGATAACAAAACTATAAAGGATCTTGTTTGAAGATCCTGCACAAATACATCAAAAAGCTATGCCCAAGGAGTGGGTATCACGAAAGCACGCACGTGACTACGCCCCTCGATGCCCCTTTCGCACAAACTTCCAGGCTTCGAAGAGTACAGCACATAGCACCGAAGCGGAACACACGACAGGCTAAGTGTAGACGGGATGCTGAGTAGAGAACGGGCTATTTTCTTTACTAGGACGAGAGTTCGAAACAAGGAAATGTGGTGGACAGTCGCGCAGCTCAGTCAACAGTATAAGTTTTTAGATCTATTAAATATTATTGATTACAGGGTAGGATATATCCTTCTACATACATGTTAGAAATTCTAGTCGGAAACCTTAGTTACTCTATCCTGTCTGACCAGAAGCAGATCAGATATAAAAATCCTTATTCACGGACATCAGGGTGCTCCAAATCAACCGATATAGCTTCAACTGGTGCATTCAGGATCCACTCCTTCCATGTATGATCATCGGGTGGTCTGGAAAGGGCGAGACAGATGTTCAATAGCAATGGCATTGGATCCTCGATCGCCATTGGGGCAGGTGCGCACCCACGTGCGGCAAAGGCTCCAGCAATATGCGCCGACCACTCTTATCAGAGGTCAAGGTAGAATGAACTGGAGTTGCGGTAACGTCTTGAATCCGATTAGTCCGCAAGCGGGCAAGGAGCTTGCTGAACAGTTCCGAAACAGAGAATGCAGCACCCGAAATAAATTTCTCAACTAGGCAGTCGATGAGTCCTGCTGCGAATGAGGTTGTGCAAGGACCCGGAGCAGTGGACTCAAACCCACAAGCCGCGATGAGTTCCGTCACACCGCAAAATGGTGATATTTTTGTTACGGCGGTGTCTGCGGAAGAGCATGCATCGTGTAGTAAGACAACATCGGAATGCGAATCTTCTAGCATGCTTTGAATGCCGCTTGATAGCATATATGGGGAATCTGGAGCCTTGGACCTAGCATCTAATTAGCATCTGTACCAGCAATGGATTTTATGCCACCTACGCAGCCCATATTGCATCGTTTCGGTCGGGATGGATGGTACCATGTCCACTGTAATAGAAAATAAGGAGTGTCTCTGGAGAGTCATTCTCAATGAACTCCAACGTGCGTTTATACAGTGCTGTAGAGGCCTGGTGGTTTGGTATAGCATAGTGTTCGGCCTCATACCCGTAATAGTACACGAAAGTCTCACCTAATCGTACCAATTCTTCAAGCACGCCCAAGTCATCTGAGGCCCAGCTTACGAGAAGCACTTTCACTCGGTTGTATCGGGAGTCGTGTCGGTATGGCCATTCTGCCTGCACTGTGTCTTCAAAGTACTCGGGCCAGCCGCTAAACATCTCGACACGCTTCTCAAGAACCTCGAGCTCCTCGATACGTTCTTGGTTCTCTTCGCTAAGCTCCTCAAGCTGCTGGTTCTCTTCTCTAAGCTCTTCAAGCTCCTGGTTTTCTTCTTCATGCTCGGCAAGGCTGTCACGAAGCTCCTGCAGTTCTCCGGCATAGTAATCGCTGTCGGCAAAATCCTCAAGCTGACCTTCTAGCTCTTTGACCCGGTCCTCAAGACCCCTAGTATGTAACTCCAAGTCTCTCTTCTGGTCATGAAGAGCAGACTAGGCAGGTATCAGCATCTCGCAAAGCTGCAGACGGGGGATCAAAGTTACCCAAGATTTATATAGCTCTTCATATGTTTGCGGAGGGACGCGCCGAAACTTTGCAAGCGGGAGTTGGGGGTAACAGCTGGCCTGGACTCTCTGACTCTGTAAGGATTTACCTTGGGGCCTGTAGTTGCTCTGAGAATTCCGATGGTCCTGGGGATTGCACAAGATCACATGACTCTGAGTATTACTCCTACTTTGGGACATTTCACCGTTGAGGGCATTGGCTTTGCTCACGGGTATTTTCTGGCTCGGCTGGCTGAATGAGTGTCGAAGGTTCTTATTCTCGCGTTCCGTTTCTATAAACATCTTCTTGTATTCGTTGCCACGATCTCGCATTTTATACTGTGCAAGTCGTCAGTGTATACTATACGTGCTGTCAAGCACCATTGGTTGAACAACAGGTTATACTCTTACCCATGATTTCACAAGCTTGGCGTACTTCTCCCCTGTCACAACCGGAAGCTGAGTTGGCGGGCCACTGTCAGTGGCGTTGCGTTCACTGCCAGCATGGTCTTGAATCTGTTCATTGGGTTTGGGTCTGCCGGAAGCTTGACTTTGAGTGAGAGATCTGGGTGCCGTCAGGAAACGACCCGTAGCGGGGTCCCTTTTTCGGGCTTTGCCTGCTCGAGATTTTCTAATGGCCGCCATGTACCTCCGTAGTCAAATTTATATATGTACGAGGTGAAGTTGGTGATTAGAGGCAATGTTTGGAAGTGAGACGCGCGTTGACGCGTTGATAGGCGATGGGAAATTAAGATATCAGGGGTCGCCCACAAATTAGATTCAGATAAGTTAGTCAGTAAAGCTACAGTTACATACCTATGTAGATATCTTACCCATATGAGACATCAAGAACAGCTACTTTGTACTGTAATGTCTCACTTATAGCCAGAATTACAATCATACCTTTGAGTCCAGAGGATAAGAGGCATGTTGAGTCATACCATTATTCTGACTTCTGGCAATGAAAATTTGTGAAGCAATTCCAATTCCGGTTTCGAACCAATCGTAAAAGGTAACTAAATCCAACAAGGTAATATGCCCCAAAAACTTTGCGTGTGGTGTTTCCTATTCAATGTCCACATGTGGTTGCTTATTCCTCCACGCTCTGAACCACAACCGCAGGCTTCACCAATTTCCTCCTGATCTCCACCCCATTCAGCAAATCATTGCTCTCCGCCCTCCTAACCGCAGCATCCCACGTAGTCTCAATCCCCGCCTCGATATGCCTCTTCGCGATCCTCGTCCTCGCAAGCTCCGGATCCACATCCACAAACCACGTATCATCCATCAATCCCTGAATCTGATTCCACGGCTCCTCATCCAGCAGCAGATAGTTGCCTTCCAACAACACAAATATAACCTCTGGGTTAATCGTTATGCCATCCTCCACAGGATCTTTAGCGGCATGGTCGAAAGTGGGAGCAATCATAACGTCTGAGGTTTCGAATCGCGATTTCGAGAGTGCGTTGACGAGTTTCAGCACGCCCTTCTCGTCGAAAGTCCAGCTTGCTCCGCGTCGCGCATAGGCTTCGAGTTTGTTCGAGAGCGCGTCGAGGGTCGAGCGGGGCAGGTGGAAGCCGTCCATGGGCACTATGACGGCAAAGGGTAGCGTAGAGGTCGCATTGAGGCGCTGCACGACTTTCGCTGCGATGGTTGACTTTCCCGAGCCTGGGGGGCCGGCGAGGGCTACCACGATGCGGTGTTGGACTGGCGAGGCATTGTCGTCGAGCTGTTTGCAGAGTTCTGTGGCTCGGTCAGTGAGGGAAGAATAGACGGGCTCCATTAGAGAGATGAGCAGGAAATAGAGGATATCATTATTGGGCACATACATCTTGTGGGTACATATGTAGACCAGATTAGGTCGACAGATCTCCGTTGCCGTTTAGGCCCACTAATAACTTGAGAGGGGAGGGCACATAATTGGTATTGAGGCTTCAGCCCATTTTGAATGTAGGGTATGTCAGAATTGAGCTGACACGTATTTGTTCAATCAGAATCTTTGTATGTGGACAAGAATGAGGATTGTAACTGGGATTTCTTGCGAGGGGTAGTTGATAGTAACATGATACTCCGTTCTTAGATGTACGCGCTAATGCTAAATTGGGCATATCCCTGAGACGCACACGCATCTTCACTCTCCTTGAGCTCTGCTCTTTCCTCTTGCATGGTTTTTTTACATTCTTCAATCACTGGCTGTATTTGAAAAATGGAGTCGCAAAATCTAACCTTCTTATTTTCTCGAAAGTTAAAAGCTCTCGGATCAGCCGAGGTTACTCCATGTCCAGGTTGTTCATACGCTCATGCCAAACCACAAGATGCCTTCTCTATGCCACTGTTCAGAATCCGTCTTCTAAGCTAACATTTGCTTTCGTTTTCCATTGACTCTTCATACAATTCAGAGCATTGTTTATCAAAAAACGTTACTCGTCAGTAAGTTCTGCCCAGAGAAGCGAAGCCCCCGCAAACATTGAACCGTCCGAGAGCAGCAAAGGAGAATGCTCCTAGTCATCAGATGCTATCATCTATCTCCCTGGCTTCGCAACTAGTCTCACTACATATTTCAACTTCTACGTCGCGTATAGCGAGCATTTGAGTTAAGCCTCAAAGTCAAGCTTTAAAACCTTCAGCGCAAGTCAGAGCTCTACCACTTGGAGTCGATACTCGATCTGCTACGCATTGGATAAAGTATCTTGACCAAGTATGTTTTTGAAACACTTTGCCAACTTGATCCTATAAATCCTGAACTGATTGACAACCCAGAAACGAACAATCAGGGCGAGTCCCAGTTTCTGAATACTTTGATGAGGATTGAGGTCGGTATTCTCCGTACACAGGTTCTCGAGCTAAGCTCCCCCACCAGCTCATTTTTCTCAGGTCCCAAAAGACTTGCGTCTAAGTTACTCGCTCATTTTGGATTTCACTTACTAAGGAATGTCTCCATCCCCATCATGTGATGAGCATAGGTTCTTAAATACGCAAGAACACAATTTCGAGTACGTTCCAGGGGACATCTACAGGATGGACCTTGCGACCTGTTTTCGCACCACTTGGCTTCCAACATTTCAAAGATAGCACGTTTCTTTTGATCATCAAAGATATCCCCTATGATGCTATTTACTCGAATAAAATCGTGGCTTTGATGCACTGCTTGTTTCGGACAGCATCCAGAGCATCCGCAAAATCCTCCAACTTATACGTGTTTGTAACGATACCTCGAACATCCACTTGCCGGGTCTCTAGGTAATGTATAGCTCGAGGCAAACACCACATCTGCGAGAAAGAGCTGCAATACCTCGTTAGCGGGATCAGTACCACCGTCGAACAAGACAACTTACCCAATCATCGTGATCTCATCTTGGAACACCCGCTGAGGGGAGACATTGATCAAAGCGGACTTTTCGTACACACCATAGTACAGGAGCTTTCCACCTCTTGTACAGTAGTCAATCGCTTGCTCGAGCAAGGCGTGAGATCCAGAAGCCTCAACAACGACATCAAATCCATATGGGTATTTTATCTTCAGATCCGCCCATTGCTTGGCTGGGTCTTTTCTGCTTAACTCAACGTATTCATCCGCACAATTCAGCTTCTTAGCCAGCTCCATTTTAGGACCTTCGTTGGACGCCAGTACCATATGTGCGCCTCCATTCGCCTTCAACAATTGTGCAAGGCACAGTCCAGTCGGGCCAGCGCCAATGAGGAGGATTTTCGAGCCAGCTTCAGGTCGGATTCGGTCCAAGCCGTGGACCGCACAAGAGGCGGCCTCAAACAACGATGCTTCCTCCCACGAGCAGCTTTCAAAGTGGAACAATTTCTCGGCTGGGAATGCGCAGTATTCAGCAAAGCCACCATCAACTATCACGACGTCAGCTTCTATTCCCGTTTGCAAGCGCAGATCCATTCTTACGATGAAGTCCGTGTGCTAAAAAGTTCTCACAATACAGCAGCTTTCCTTGGCGACAATAATGGCAGTATCCACACAGCTCCGAATTGTCCGCCGTGACTTTGTCTCCGAGCTTGAAGCCCCCTTTTACGTTCTCTCCAATCTTGACCACAATCCCACTTGTTTCGTGACCAGTCACCACGGATTTCCCTTGTGTCAATGCCGACTGAAAGTCGCCATTGTGGATATGTAGATCAGTCCCGCAGATTCCAGCCGACTTGACTGTCAGGTTGTTTGTTAGATCTCTTTGCAGTTGTTGTTATCTTCTATGTACGCACCTTGAATGAGTATTTCGTGTCCTTTTGGCTGTGGGACGGGCATTGTCACTAGGGAAAAGTCTCTGAGCTTGTGGTATCGAATCGCCTTCATCTCCGCAGGGACGACAAACTCGGTGGCAGTGCCATTGGAGGTAGAACTTGTAGTCGCCATATGAGCAACTCTTTTCTATACTTCTTCGATCGAGAGAGAAAAGACTGGAAAATCCAATGTTTTGAATGTGGCTTTCTGTTTCTGTGCCGTTTCCATGCTCACATTCCATTTTCACCCAAGCGTGCGATCCTGATACCCCACTCCAGTGCGGGGTGCTTATCATTTACTACGTACCGCCCGCCCCGGACCCCACGACGAGCTTATGTGCTTCGTAAAGCAAGATTTCCAGGGACCAGTCACTTTTCAGGGGTCGTGTGTTCGGAACACTACCGGAGCACTGTGCACGCTTGGAAGAATGTCATGTGGTCCCACGTTTCTTGCGATTTTTGTTCACGCGCGCGTGGGATTTCACTTCACCAGGAGCAGCGTGCCCCGACCACAAGCAAATGACAGATGCTAATACAAGATGCCAAGGCAAAGCTGAAAAGTAATCGGCTGCACCTGGGGATGCTTGCAGAGTTGAAAAGTTTTCATGTTTTATTCATAGGATAGTTCCTCCGGATAATTGCTTTTCGCACGTACGTCACGTTGCTAATTTCATCCAGAATTCGACTCCTTGACTCTGCGGTGGTTGTATTTGGCTCAAAAGTCCTCGGTAGATGCGAGAGAAACATGTTGACGATTTTCATTTTAATTTTGTATGAGGTAGAATTGTATAGTTTGCTTGGGAATCTTAGTCCAATGTCCGCATCACATAAAGAAGTCTCTTATTCGTCCTGAGTTGTTCATCCATTTCCCTGTTCGTCTCTGCAGATTTACTTTTCTGGTGCTGAGAAAACATCTCTAGCCTGAATGATCAGCACATGTCTAGGCGCAAGACTTCCAGTCTAGAAATCCACACCGAAAAATGCATGTATCTTAGCAGGAACCGGAATCTACCACCTAGAATATTCGCTGATGCTTCAATCATGCTTGGAAGTTTCCAAATGCAGCATCCGTTCTTTGGCAGCTAGACTTCTAGAAATGCTGCCTCCGCTCGTTCAGCAATCATCCTTGGCTCATGCTCTTCCATCTCTTGAGTACCACGACCCGCCGGTAGTGTTTATAAGTGACGCAGACAAGGGGTATCGCAAGATGTGCAGACCAACCATTTAGAACTTCAAAATCTTTCGCTCTCTGTTTGCCGTCATAATCCTCTATGACACCATTTCCAATTATGAAACAAGGATGTATCGACACAAAAGTATATACACGGAAAACAAAACGGCATAGCTAATCGTCGAGCTCTGAGCTCTAGGTGGAGACCGTCACGCTCCAGCATAGCGTATCACCTCTCAAGGTCAAAGAAACTCAAACACAATAGTCTACTTCCTGAAAGCCGACTTCACCCCCCCCCCCCCCCACCGAGACTCTTATCACGCTTCCTAACCCATTTCAATACCTCCAAAACCGAGAGCGAATCCTCGTCGACGCAGCCGGCGCGACCGTGAAGTCCAAGCAAGACTCATAAGTCTGCTCGACAGCCGTCCCATACCACCACCATTGCAAAACCTACACACCAGTCAGCCAACCCGTCCCCACCTCATCTAAAAGCGCGCTCAGCAGAAACTTACACACTCCCCCGCAATTGCACACCTCCCCCCCAACTCCGGAATCGTCACCTCAAACGCCGTATTATTCGCCGGCAGCGCCGCCAACCCCTCATCCGCATAATCACTCCAAAACAGCAACTGCTCCCCAACTACCGTATTACTCTGCGTATCCACAATACTCACATTCGCGGTCCCGTGGTGCGGGATCCGGATATAGGCCTCGATGGC
>QGMG01000199.1:0-44225 GCA_007825325.1 Lachnellula cervina | reverse complement strand
GAGGGCACCAACTGCCGCAGCACTGACAAATATGTCGGCGACTACGAAGATGTCGGCGCCTACGGAAGCGTATAAAATGGGAAATATGGCGAGGACTGTGGTGGAGGGGCAGATGGCGAAGAGCATGCTCCCCACTCACTTGAGGACACCAACTGCCGCGGCATCAGGGCCCAGAAAGGAGGGCACATTGACTTCTCCTGAGGATAGACATGGGAGCTTGCCTCCGGGCTGGGAGGCAAAGAAAAATTCTCAAGGAGCTACGTTTTATGTCGACAATAATACGAGTAGTACGCACTGGAATCCTCCCCTCGCGTCCCAGCGATAGACACGACGTCGGCATTTTGTTTCCCTTGTCTTCTTTTCCCTCGTTACTTTTGGACTTCCAACAACTTTGAGGTAGTAATTTGGAACGGACAATGACATTCAGGAATACTCGGGACATATAGAATTAGGTAGTACTGGGACATATATTGTCACTTAACAACGTAGTTTTTAAACGCTTGTATGCTCCCTGAACTCCTGAATCTTCCCATGCTGTTAACACCGTACCTCAACCCCACCCCTACTGACCGTCAGATACTTAACGCCTTTATAAGGTTTGACCCCTTCTCCAATTCCACGACTTTTCTTGCTATCAATGACCACACTCTCGACTTTAATTCCACTAGCCAGCCATCCCTTTACGGAGAAGCTGACTGCCGCAGAGCTAGGCATGAGGATTTTGTTCTGCGCAACCTTGCGTGCGTTGCTGGTCTCATCTACCTTTACGGGTGCCTTTTCGGATTCTGCTGGTGCGCTTTGATATGTATCTTCATCATAATCGTATCTTCCGTCGAGTCTGAAGCCATTACTTTCGAAATCTTCATCGTCGGCCAGGGGACCAGCAACAGTACAGCGTAAAGTTGCTCCTCCCGTAACGGTTTCCTTAGCTGGGATGTGCCACTCTAAGTTCTCTCCTCCGGGGTTGTAGGTAGTGTCACCTCTGCTGGCTCTCATTTCTGATAGGTTTCTTACATCGGATGGTAGAGGTATCGTGACTACGAGATCCTCCAGTGTTGGTGTTGAGGAGGTACCAGGTTGTGCTCCAAAACCACCGCGACCTCCGAGTTGATTGCTGCTCCTGGAAGACAGAGCCGAGGAAGACGAATTGCCTTGACCAGAGACTTTGGTAATGAACAGTCTCACTTCAAAGTCAGACCCCGTTGAGCCTAGACAAGTCTTGACCTCAACCTGAACCGGTAGTCTCAAATTCGATGCATTTGTGCTGCCGACGTGCCCGTTCTGAAATGGAAGCAAATCGACTTCATAGCCAGCTAATATGAAGCGTCCGTCAGGTGGTACGAAGCTCATTTCTCCGGGCTTTTCTCTCCACCTGGCCAACCGCACACATGGATGGAAAACAGGGAGCTCCATGACACTGTTGATATTCTGCCTTCCAGATGGTGATGAAATATTCAATAATAAGTCTGGAACTCCTGATATCTTGGACGTAAAAGCAATCGTTCCATTTGCAAAAGCAGCCAGGGGTCGTCCAGAAGGCGCAAGCGTAACGGACAAAGTTTCTACAATATCCACATAGAGCTCATTAGAAGTATGGCGCACGTTTGCCCTCCGCCAAGGTAGTGCTGGAGTATTTGCTGCCAGTGATCCTGTGGAAGATATAGCAGACATATTCGAACTCGAGGGTGCAGAAGCAAAGCCTGTTTTCCTGCGAAATCATCATTAATGACTTTTCTCCCTTCCTGGGTGCAGATAGGACATACCCAGGAATATTGATTCCTCCCAAGAGCTTGTTGAGCCATCCCTCAACCTCTACTACATCTCTCAGCGCATTTGGCTCAGTTGTACTCACAGCCCCAGCATCGCACATCTCATTTAGAAGCTGGGCTACTACATCGTAACTGCTCTCCACCTTATGTGCCAATAGTGGGGACCCAACAAATTCTTCTAGTACATCTATGATTCTGTGTAGAAATTCGAGAGCCAGGAGCGGCTCGATCTCGGAGGAGGATGTGAGGAGGAACAGAAGGTTGGAATGGATGAGACTGAAGACCAGTGTAGGAGGAGAGGTATTCGGGAGGTATATAAAGCTCGGCCGCGGTTGGGCATGGTTCATGTACAGAGGGAGGAGTTGAGGGGCTGAGAGAGGGCGACCTGTGTAGATATGGGAGAGAATAGGCCGGCTGGCACAGAGTCTGAAGTCAGTCATGGAGCTATTTGAAGGTAAAGGGTTTCATACTTGTGCTCATCATAGATGTGTAGAGCCTCCACGACGCCACTCATGGTCAGTATCCAGGTGTTATCAGTTTCATTTGATGTTTACTGTAGAGGAGGGGTGGGGTGTTGGAGTTGACGTGGGGCAGCCCGGGGAAAGCTGCCGAAAGTCAGAGCAACAGAGCATCCATCTTCGCGTCGTCGCGTCCAGAGCTTCTTTTCGCAACCTCATTCTTGTCGTCGACAACAAGTACTGTAAACCTTCGTGGGAAATTTTGGCAAGCAGGAGGGCTGGAACGCGGGAAATATTTGAAGTTCATCCCTTCCAAAAGCTATGGCAGGTCCCGTCATTCCCACTGTGCGGCAGCTCGACCGACCGGAGCCTTTACAAGATGTGCTCGCAAAGGACAGACCAGAGGATTGTCTGCCATGCAGAGTGATGGGTTAGAATGCCTCCTATATGTTCAATTACTCGCTGATGCTGGATCCAGGAGCTTCTGCCTTCATTGCACTGGGTGGTTACACGTATTTCTCAGGCCATGCTCAACTCAAAGCTCAACAAGCAAAAATCCTTGCGAGCAAGAGCATGTTCGGGATAAGAAGTCGACAAGCAGGCATCACCAGCATTGCCCTGACTCTTGCAGGAATGGGTTTCTGGAGAATGGTTAATTAAACAGCCCCGAAGCTTTGAATTGGGCCGTTGGCAAAGTTTATTGTATTTTAATAGTAAGTATTTTGCTGATTATCCTCGGTCTCAAACACACATTTAACGTTATGCAGCACCGGATAGTTTTTATACCACTCTCCCCTCCAAGTTCTTCCTTGCGATATTCAACATTGTTTGGATTTCTCAATGTCGTCGTTGCCTCTGTCCAAAGGAGACAGTATCCGGTGCCGAATACAACCTTGTTGCTCACGATAAACCAATACCTTGTTACAATGGCAATAACTGGGAAGCATAAACCTATGCCCAAATAACTTTTGTAATTATTCGTCGACATGAAGGGCTAGCTTCCCAGCTTCTCATACGGTCTTTTCGACAACGGATTCTTCCTTGCCCGTCGCGCCGGCATCTTTGACGAAGGCAGGTGAAGTAGTAGGCTGTCAAGGCTTTCTTTTGGAGTCGGTACATGTTGAATGGGGCCTTGATCCACAACGGAGTGAGGATAGTGCTGTCGCAACTGAGGATGCTGAGATGTAGCATAGTATGTGGGGAGCCATAGCAGACAATCTCAGGCACGAGTGGCATGAAAGATCTCCGCCCACCAACTCGTTCTCCACGAGGGTTGTAGTAATCAAGATTTTTTTGGGGGGGAATATAAGACTAAGACTTGTTTCTCATGTGTAGTTGAAGGAAAATTACAGGTCTTATTCTCCATCTAGTCTAGACAACATCTCTGGAGTGACGGTATATACCAGACGATTAATTGTAGCATGTGGTTAATTAAAAAACCATAATATAATGCAACGTGTGCGTATACGAATAAATGCTCTGGGTATATTCATATCGACCTCGATTCATGAAGGGAAGAGGTAGAGGGGAAGGTTTCCATTTTGGGACTAGACTCGTAATTGAGGGCGGGCGGTCAGTCCTTGGCCTGGCAGAATTTTATTTCTATCTAGAAAAAAAGTTCGCGATCAAGCTTACAGCATTTAATCACAAGCAGACACATTTCCAAGAAGCACAATGGTCAAGGAAATTCAAACCAAGAAGCGCAAGGGTAAGTTGATATCTACTGCTACATAATTCCAAGCATTACTAATTGTGCAATAGCTTCCGTGCCCGAGAGCGGGGCTGAGAAGATCAAGAAGGTCAAGAAGGTCGACGCACAGGCAGTTCCTGCAAAGAAGCGGAAGGGTGAGTGCAGGACTTGGAATAAGGATACAAATTCATGCTGACAATTTTAATATACAGCTACCGACGATGTCGCTGTAGCTGAGGTGAAGAAGACAAAAGTTGCGTTGAGTACATCGAAGCCCAAAGTCGAACAGCCCGCCAAAGCCAACCCCGCCAAAAAGGCTATCGCATCGGAGAAGACAGAGAAGAAAGTCAGTGGCGACGCCAAATCTTCCAAAGCCACCAAGAAAACCACCTCTTCTTCGAAAAAAATCGTATCCGAGCCAAAGACAAAGGAGCCTGAGCCAGTTCAGTCGGACGACGCGGACGACGCTTCCGAGGTTGAAGTTGAGGATGAGGATGAGGGCGATGCTTCCGAGGTTGATGATCAAACAGAGGCTCTTCTTAAGGGATTCGAGAGTGACGGAGATGATGCCGAAAACAACGAGGGTCTACCAGAGGGCCAAGAAGTTCCCAAGCTCACCAAGAGTCAGAAAAAGAAGCTCAAGAAAGGCACGCAAGAAGGCACTTCCGATAAGCCAGGAGTAGTCTACATTGGACGCGTACCTCACGGTTTCTACGAGCATGAGATGCGAGAGTACTTTAAGCAATTCGGAACCATTCTCAAGCTTCGCCTATCCCGCAATCGCAAAACCGGAGCCAGTAAGCATTTTGCTTTCGTTCAATTCGAGTCCGCTACTGTCGCAGATATTGTTGCCAAGACCATGGACAACTATTTGTTGTTCGGTCACATTCTGAAGGTCAAGGTCATCCCGGATGAGCAGGTGCCTACAGATGTTTTCAAGGGTGCCAACAAGCGATTCAAAAAGGTACCATGGAATAAGATGGAAGGCCGGAAGCTTAAGCAGGGGGCAACTGAAGAAGTATGGGGCAATCGGATTGAGGCAGAAGAGAAGAAGAGAGCTGAGAAGGCCGAAAAGCTGAAGAAGATTGGCTATGAATTCGAGCCCCCTCAGATTAAGTCTGCCAAGGGCGTGTCGAAGCTTGCCGAAGTACCCACATTGACAGAGACGGAGGATACTGAAGTCAAAGCTATTGAAGCTGCCCCTATTTCCGGAGACTCAAGTAAGTCCAAAATAACAAAGGCCACCATGACTGTAACTAACACCCCGCAGCTGTCACCGTGGGATCGAAAAAGGCAAAGAAAGCTAAGAAGAGCGAAGCTGCCAAGGCCGTTGAAGCTCTCGCCGACCTTCCTGTCTCTGAAGTAGTCGAGAAAGTTGTCAAAGTCAAGAAGGCCGAGGCTGGTGATGTTGTGGAGGCTTCAGAGGTTAAAGTCAAAAAGAGCAAGGCTGGTGAGAGCGTCGAAGTTTCCGAGGTCAGTGTTAAGAAGAGCAAGAAGAAGAGCAAGAAGGAGAAGGCTGTTTAAGTTTTGCGTGGCATTTGACGAATTATGAAAAGGTCTAGCAAGATCAAATGCGCAATGCAGTGATCCAGCTCAGCAACAGTTGATGTTATTTGCCATTGCAAGATGCAAGCGTGCATAGAGAATTAGCATGATTAGCTGATTAACATAAACATAGCAATTCTCATGGATTTACAAGCATCCCCTCTGGATTCTAATCGTGATGTAGGTGCGGACGAGCTGTCTACCCCACGCCCTGTCAGAGTCCGCCTTGCAATTCCTACGAATCAGGATATGAATAACCGCCTCAGCCATCTGCATGAATTTACCTGTCACCTATCCTATGGGATTCTTCTGTCCGACGTCTAATATGAAGCAATGCAGCTCACGATTGTGCTCTTATCACTGGGTAGTGCGGGATTGAAAGAGGCTTCCTTAGAGCTTGAAGTGTGCGGCATATGTGCATGCACGACACATGATAATGAGGCTGCCTCGGCGATGGAAAAGGCAACCACACCGTCAGCGCGGCTCAAATAGATCTTGTCAGGCTCTCCCGGCGACCAGAAGGGTAATTTTATTAGTGAGGCTACCATCGTTGCAGACATGTGGTCTACAACCCTTCCACGTACCAGCCTGATTTTGCCCAGGCATGAAGGGTACGGGCACAAATAGTTTACTCAATCCTCTAGTAGATGGGTCAAGATGAAGTGTCCAAAGCTCCTCCCAACATCACAACTAGTAGTGCTTGTTCTTCCGCTATCAGATGCCAGTCTCTTCGCCCGTACATCATCAATCTCATTTTACACTTTGATTTTCGTTAAATGTCTCATTCGTTTCAGGGGTCTTTAGACCTTCTCAACTCGCCTCAAACTCCAACATACAAAATATCACGTCGCCCCGACTTATCTTTCCAGTGGGACCCTCCACTTGGAACACGAGAGCTGGCAAACTCTTTGGGGGTGAAGTACCCCTTCGAAGAAAGCCTCGAGAAGCAGATGCAATGTGCAATCCTCGAGTTCATCGAATCAGAAGACCAAGCTCGGAAGCCCCAGAATAGAGCTTTGTCCGGCTCGTCCCCGTCTATGAATCGAACGAGTCTCAGCTCGACTTCCATCCAATCCAAGCGTGTCGAAAAGCTTGCCAATTCTATGACAACGTGGAATGTCACGACTGGAAAGCCGGTGGAGCGAAAGAGTAGGAGGGCAAGTTATGATGGCAAGAAGCGCCGTAAAGTTGCTGCTGTCCGAAGACACGGCGCTTGTGACTTCCATCGGAAGCAGAAAACAGAAGTAAGATGATTACAGTTTTTGAACGAAGATGCAAATCAATTACTGACATTGAAAAGTGCACATGCTTACCTGTCGAAAACGTCCAAGATCGATCATCAAATGTAGGCTTGGGTCAAAGCAGTACTTCATCTCAATCAAACTCAGCTCACATGGGCAGCTTACCTACGTAAGTCGATCGAACCATAGTTTATCGCCCTACTTTCCTTTTCTATAGGGTGGAGTATTACAGGGAGGTCTCATAGGTCTAAGACGTCTTCTTTAACCAAAAGCTAACCCAGTCTTCACAGATCTGCTTCCACAAGGATATTCCCGACTTCAGAAGAGAGAATTACGCCTTTCACGACTTCACCTCATCCTTCTCCTACCGATGACCAAGTTCCTCAACTCTTCGGTTTCAATATCAATAGTTCGCATTCCCCAGAGACCAACAAAGCCGCCATTCAATCTCCAGGCCAAGCTATCTGGGACGCAGTAACGACATCAGCGTATATGAACCCCTTCGATACCGACGAGACAACTAGTCCAACTAATTCCAGTGCTTTCGCATCCACGACCAGCTGGCAGCAATCTCCATGCAACCCCGACCTTGAGAATTGGTGGACACCCTAAAGCACTTACACACAACCCAAAGAAACGACAGCTTATACCCGCCGGACAACAGACACGGCAACAGCCACTAGTACAACCTTGCTGGCTGAAATTGCAGCCGGCTCCCTATGCTAGGGCAGGTAACGCCAACTGCCTAGCAACTCCTTGAGTCCAAGTACAAATTCTGGCGACCGCCAGAATGAGGTCTTGGACTTAGAAACGGATCTAGTTTGGAGCATTTCCATAAAAGCCACTTGATTTTTTGGAACTAAGGAACAATTACTCTCCCCGCTAAAGGTGGGCCACGGCTCACGGATACTTGTGGGCCATTTTGGGCGTGAGCCTCTGAAACAAATTAGGACCGCGATCTTTTACCTTTGGAACCGCTATCTGAGGATATGACTGGCCAAGGGATTTACTGGTAATTGGAACTACAAGCTATAGATGTTACCGACCGCGATATGTCCTGGATCTTCTTGCATCAAGGATTGGAATGGCCTAGGATCCCTGTATCTCAGAGCATAAACTTTAGAACTTTCTCGCCACTGAAACCATGCCAATTGGACCCCAGAGTTTGGACTGGACTGGCCGTAAACTGCATCTGCTAATTCTAATGACAGGTCTATTAGCTAGACATTTCAATGACCTGAGTATTTTCTATCTTTCGATTAACCCTTGGATAAGAGCGGTCCACGGTATGTCAAAAGCCACTTGCTGCAGCTCACTTAAAGGTGCGTCCCATCCCCCCTCATTTTGATATACTGGCCGGATGTTGCTATGAGCTATGAGCTATGAGCTTCCAGATTTCTTACATCTGTGCGACTATCTGACAGAATGAAAATAAAAATATGAGAAGTATGATACTTGTGGCAATGTCTCTCCCCCACAAGGTATCATGATAACCCTAGTTTGCGTTGTCAGGTGGGTATCGGTATGTTACATTCAGCCACATCAGCGGTGGGCAATCGTTGAATGTTCTCTACAACTACTCAATTACACACTGCGAGCTGCAATTTCACCACCCTTTCAACTATTTTCGGAAAATAATTCCTATGAGGTCCAGAAATGAACAACGCCAGTATATTTGAAATGAATACACGGGCCTAGTGTCTCTCAGAGGAGCTTCCCAGCGGTAAAAGCTCTGCCCTCGTCAAGTATAGGTAAGAGCTATGACGGGACAGAAGAGCCCTGCGATATTTCCAAAATTGGCCTCGTCGGATCATCCTTAGGCGGCAACTTTACAACACCCTTCTGTTCCATAACCCTCAACTGCAAAATCTTACACATGCCATAGACTATCTTCAGCTGGGGTGCTGGAACACCCAACCTCTCGGCCTCCCTCAGAGGTTCTCCCACAAGATTCTCAAACTCGATATAGTTCCCCTGACTCACATTATCAGACACTGCCTCTCAATCAGAGCACAAACTAACATACCTTTTCAATATCTTGCTGCATACTCGGCTTGAAATATGTATCATCTGGATCACAATCTATCATTTTCTGCACAATATCTTCCGGGAGCTGATGTCCCGCCGCCTTGGCAATATTCCAAACCTCCCACATAAGCGGTCTGATCACGTCCTCGATAGGACTGCGATAGATCCTCATTCTCGCCGTATCCATGCCGGTGATAGCGCAAACGGGGTTGTAGCACGCGTTGTAGATGAGCTTCCTCCAGCGCACAAACCCGACGTTTTCGTCGTGCGTGCACTGTACCTTCCCAGACGCATTGTAGATTTCCACGAAGCGCTTGGCGGCAGCGAGGTTTGTTTCCTTGGGGATGTTGTGGTTCTCAAAAGCGCCGACGATGAGACGGTCGCGGTCGTCGTGGAGGATGTGACCTGGTTGCGTCTCTGTTGCTCCGATTAGAGATACGCCTGAGAGAACGGGATTCATGGGGAATGCGGCCTGGATTGGCTTCTCGATGTTCAAGCCGTTCTGTAGGAGCATTATGGTGGTGTATCCTGGTGTTACTGCTGGAGCGATGATCTCGGCGACGGTGGGATGGATGTCGGCGATGTTCTTGGTGGTGACGACGATGAAGTCGAAAGATCGGAGTCCTTCTTTGGCAACATTGGGTATTGAGTTGACAACTTGGAACACGTTAGTATTTTCTAGATTCAGTCCTTGGTGGGACTTACTGCGTGAAGGTTTCCATCCCTTAACAAACCCGTGATCCAAAGAAGTTATAGTAAAGCCATTTTGTGTCACAGCTTCGTGATTTGATCTCAACACCGAAGTAATGGCCGCTAACCCTCCAGCTTCAAGATTATAAGCCGCCATGGTTCCAACTCCGCCACTGCCTATGAGAAGGACGTTCGACTTTGTAGACATGATGTTTGAGCACGTGATACAGGGGGCACTGTCTGGGGTAGAAAGGCGAAGCAACAAATGGGAAAGAGTTTAGGACAAGGATACGTTCAATGGGACTTATGCGGGATATCTTCGATATAAATTGGACTTTGCATACTGTACTGAATCGCTTTGCAAGAGTGGGATGTAGTTGAGTTCTCAGTGTCACATATAGTTTCGCTTAGGAAGGAGGGATTAGTCATCATTAAAGGGGGCTCATCACGAAGTGAGTCCTGTGCTAATAGCATGGCAAGACAGCATGTTTCCTTGCAACAAACAGGAAACCCAAATGACTTGATAATTTTACTAAAAATGTTTTCGAATGCCTATTCAATTTTTAGGTGAAACCCAGGTGAGGCTTTAAATCCAGAAGTGTTTTGGCTCTCTAGGCCCTCCCTTGAGCTCACGTATTATGGTATATTATATGTAGGCCAAACGCTTAAAGGGAAAAAGAGAAATTATGAATCTCTCCAGAGCAGATCAATTTATTGGAAGGTGGAAGGAGTTTGGGACAAACAAGGTTTGATTCACTGAACTTAGACGGGAAACAAGAGCAGTCGCTATTCAGTAATTGAAAGAATGCTGCTAGGGTCTAAGAAGCCAGGTATGCCTCCTTCAGATCCTCAAAATTACATACTAGCCAGTAAAAGCAATTTCTGAAAGATGCCATCCCACCCTCTGATTTCCACGATGATTGAGATAACACCAGGGTATGGTGTATCAGAACTCCTCAATACATGTCAACCTCAGTATGTTCTTCCTTGAACTCCGTCTTGATCTTAAGCTTGATCTTAAGTGGAGACCTGTTCTCTATATCAGAGTCATCCATGGGCTCGGCCTTGACCTTCACGCCATCATCAATATCCATATCCGCCAAACCCTGCTCCATCTTAACATCCGCACTATTCCGTTTTTTCAACTCCCTTCGCTCCTTCTCCCTCTCCTTCTCCCTCTCCTCGTTCTTCCTAACCCGATCCCACTGATCCTCAATAAGCGGCCACCCATTCCCATCATCCAAGTGCCGCCAAACCCCAGCATAGTACTTGCCAATCCCACACGTATGCTCGCCCCCCAGCATCCACTCGCCCCTGCCGCAACCCTTCAGGCGCGCCTTAGACTCACTCCCATTCTCGCTCCACGCACGGCTGCCCTTCTCAACAAACGTATTGTTGATCTTGTAGCTACCCCATTTCTCAAACATCCAGATGTCGGCGTGCTGCTCGCGGCACTCGGCCTCGGAGTACTGCTTCTTGCAGGCGGGCAGGCTGTTGCGCACTTCGACGTGCCGGGTCTCGAGGCGCCGGCAGGGTCTGTTGTCTTGCTGCATGCGCGTTTGCTCTACGTAGGCGTCGCAGATGAGATATCGGGTTTGCGTGCAGTTGCATGCGTGGTTGTGGACGGTGGCGTGGATGCACATGTTGATGCTCTTGTTCTCTTTTTAAGTGTCAGTAGGGCTGCTTGAGCTGGGTAGGTACAGATAATTGACTTGTTTGGATGTGTTTTTGTTTGGGTTTGGTTTGGTGTTGTGCTTGTTGATGAGGTTGCTGGCTTGGGTTATGTAGTTTTATTTTGCAAGGTCGTGTAATTGGACACAAGTGTATATTCACTGAGCATACGAGAGATGGCAGTTGGGAAAAAAGTGGCCTGTTCAATTAACAGCAATTCTCGATTGAATGGCTGAGAGTAGAGGAGCGGGTCGCGGAAATTCCACTCACTTTTGAGAAGTCATGAAGGCTAATTCTTGATTCATTGCTACTGGTCTTGGCTACTGGAACATGGTATAAAGCATTACAACGAGGTTCAAGAATCTCAAAAGGGCTCATATGATTTACGTGCCCATCAAACCATGCTGAACTTCCTCGGCTTGTCTCGTGGCAACTTCCTCATACCTATTGCTATCCTAGTCCATCCGCTCTCTACACGACTTCCCCCCGCCCCCTAAATCTCTTGCGTGGTTCATACTCGGGCTTATACTCTGTATCCGCATCCTCGACAGCCTGTCTCTTCAGTTCCCGCTTCCTATATGACAAATATATTAGAATCTCGTTGACAAACAAGCGGACCAAATACTTACTTTTCCTCCCTCTTCTCGCGTCTTAAGGTTATCCTCTCAATATGGTTTGAAACCCAGCTTTGATGTCCCTCGATTATCTCTACTAGAATTTGGGTGTGGGTTCTGCTCAGAGGGTTACAGGAGCTCATCAAAATTCCGTGGAAGTTGAAGTTGCATACCTTGGATCGCCTCCCTCTTGAAGTGCTGTAGCCTTGTCCTCCCATTTACATCTAAAAACCGAAGTTAGCATAGATCTGACTCTGTGTAGTCTTTAGAGAGTATTTACAATAGTACACGCCGCTTCTTAGGTGTAGATTTTCTCTCCAACTCTATTTGTTCCAGCTTCATGAGGTGCAAATCCCACTGCTTAGGGCTCCACAACTCCCTATTCTCAACCCCCGCTTCTCTATTCCAAGTTAGCAGTCGCCACAACCATATTGTATGTATAGTACTTACACGCTCTCCTGGATGATCTCGTCCTTCCCTCCTTCTCGTTCTTTCCCCCGAAGCAAGCCCCTCTCTCTGCTAGGTGGAGGCATTCTGTCAAGCATCCCATCGATTTCGCCCTCGTAATCAGTAAGACCGCTCTCCATCGTTTTCTCCGCAGCAATATCCTCAACTCGTACATCAGGGCCCTCAAGAAACCGCCGATACTCATCAGCTTCGCTCCGTACCCGCGTCTGCTCCTTCCACTCCCCATACTGCCTCGCCAACCTCGCGTTCACTCCTAGATCCACCACCTCCACCATCGACAAAGTCTTCTCGCCATCACGATGAGCGAAGGAGCACCGCACCCGTAGGCTTTGGATTCTACATGTACAGCCTCCACCTTCGCAATTGACTTGCTTGCGGGTGAAATTGCGACAGAGATAGCAGGGTGTCTCTTTGTTGTCAACATTGTTGTTGAGGAAGTCGGAGCAAAGGACTGTGTGTGTGAAAGATGCGGTGCACTTGGTGTAGGTGGTGTGGAATTCGACGCACATTGTTGCTGTGGTCTCTTTGGATTGTGGTGTTGTGCTGATGTCTATTCAATTCGAGCTTTGAGTGCTGAGATTGCGAAAATAATAGACTGGTGGTGGTGAGGACAAACAATTGTCAAACGAATACTACTATACCGTACCATAAAGTTGTTAATGACAGATACGACTACACCGCACCTAAAATGTGAATTATGGCTTAGACTGTACCTATACTTTTTTTAAGTGAAAGTGTGGCCTAATTCAAAAACAACTTCATGGGGGCGGTATTACCCATTTGACGAAAAACAATACATTCAAGAATCGAAATCAAGACCCCCCCCCAAAAGTTGAACAGTTCAAGGAGAGGAGGTATTCCTAGCTGTAGTATCTGCTCCGCTTTGCCAACACCTTTGCATCTAACCCTATCTCTACCTTGCACTACCTCTCTACCTACCTCCATCTACCACAGGCCGTCCCCTTTCAGCCGGCCATAATGTCTTCATCTCCGTCGATTTGCTACCCTACCCTACCCTTCTTCTCAACAACACCTATAACAATCCAGGACACATTTCTGTTAAACATCCAATATGAACTCTTCCTTCCTTCCTTCTCTCCTTCCATCTAAATTTTGGTCCGTTTCATCCATACTATCCATATACGTGCCCAAGCCAAACTAACTATCGGGTTTGAGCTTCCTTTGAACTTTGACGATGTCAAGTCATAGCTTGGTGGTGTGCGTAGAGCCGACTGACTAGCTGGACAATGAAGAGTGGGTTAGAAAAGTACATGTACATGGTCACTAAAATGCCCGCTGGATGGCAGTTGGCTGGTGGAAAATGACATGGCACGGCATGTTTCTCAAACTGTACGTTCAGCTTTAAAAAAAAGTCGTGAAAGTTACCAATGGGCATCATGCTTCAAGCGCATTTTCCTTGCTGATTCCCAAATGGACACGGATACGTGAGCCAGCTTAGCCAATGGTGGGAAGGATTGTGACTTGAAGACATCCTGGACTTGCTTTTGCTGGTTAAAGAAAGAGCCAGGCCATGGCTAGAAGGTTTGAACCAGCACAAAATGAAAGCCAGGTACCTACAATATTTGGAGAAAAACAGACGTAGAAGTCGTTTCAGAGAATCATCTTAGATGTTCGGATACCCAACATAAGATATCCCATTAGTAAACCACGCCTGCAGAACCTGAAATCGAAAGAATCTCTCCATAGACTACGCCCTATTGCTATTACACCGTACAAATGCGCATCCTATCTCACTACCTGTCCACCCACCAACGCAACCCAAAAGAAGAGACACACCAGTAGCATGAGCACAGCCTATGATCCCGATCCACTCTTTCGCAGCAGGGAGAAAAAAGTGACACGCAACACACAAATATCTTGCAGAAAGACGCAGAGACGAGAAGAAATAGCGCAGGACAGAGCCAGAAGAATCCCCCATGCCCAAGATGTACCGCGAACCAAGAGAGGATGAAGAGGTAGAGTTGCCGGTCAGCGTTTGTGAGATAAAGGTGATGATGGGTTATGCGAGCATTGGGGTGGCGCTCCGTAGACAACATGGTAGATCAAATGCCGTATGAGGAACTTGAAACCATGTCTGCAAGCACATATCCCGTTCTGGAAGCATCCTTACCACTCTAGTACTAGTGAGGCCGCAGCAAGATAATCCGATTCGCATTAAAGAAAGAGAAGGTCGATATTGGTAGCTTTACAAGACAATGCACTTCTTCTCCTTCTTCTTCTTGGTCAAGAGAGCTGCACGTGTGGCGTGCTCGAAAACCTCACGGACACCTTCATTGGTCTTTGCCGAACATTCCAAGTACTTGTATGCGCCAATCTTCTTGCGGACCTCCTCACCCTATATGCAATCGTCAGTGAGGTTCTTGTAATACTTGGCCCGTCGGATTGATCTGCTCGAGGTTGTCGATTGCAGCAGGGGAAGGTAGTCTTACCTGCTCGGGGGTCACTGGCTTCTGGCTCGTCTTGTGGAGCTCTTCAATGGTCTTCTGGTCGTAGCGGAGATCCTTTTTGCAGCCGACGAGGATTATAGGAAGGCCACTGCAGAAGTGCAGAACTTCGGAGATCCACTGTTTAAGCACGTGTCAGCATTGTCTTATCTGCGAGCTGGAAGCTCAGGATGTTTCGGGGCAGCGTACCTTCTCCTGGACGTTATCGAGAGAATCAGGGGAGTCAACCGCGAAACAAATGAGGATGACGTGTGAATCGGGGTATGATAAAGGTCTCAAACGGTCATAATCTTCTTGTCCAGCCGTATCCCATAGAGCCAGCTCGACGTGCTTTCCATCAACCTCGACGTCGGCCACGTAGTTCTCGAAAACAGTGGGAACGTACACCTATGTGTCCAGACTATTAGCATACTATTCCACCATATGTTTGCACCAGATTCCTGGTTGTAGCGGAGCTATCTTAAAGGAGTTGACGCGATGTCGTAGAGGCTGCGCCAGGATGCAGATTTCAAGAGTCTAGACTGAGAACTTACCTCTGGGAAAGTGCCCTTGGAGAACACACTGCATGTATGTTAGTATCATGGTTCTTCGAGGAGTGCATGCATCTGCGAAGCAGCCAGAGGTGCTGATGGGTGACTTACATCAACAAGCAAGTCTTACCACAGGCACCATCGCCTACAATGACAAGCTTTCGACGGATTTCCGCCATGTCGTCGGTCTGGGGATGAAGATGTGTAAGGGAGCGAGGGAGTCTGGGTAGACGTTGAAGTGTTGGTGGATTCGAGAAGGGGCAGGTGGTGGGTGGAAGATGGAATAATGGAAGTTCAGTTGGTTGTGTAGAGGTCCAAGTTGCAGGACAAGGCAAGGCAAGAGCAGAGCGGCGGATACTAGCGCGAGCGTGGGTGTGCCTTACGAGTTAGGCGACCGTAGTCGTAAGGTCAGGTAAAGTAGCAGTCGGCCGTCGGAGCGAGCGAGCGAGAACTCTTTTTGGGTGTGCTTTCGAGATTGATAATCTTTTGGATTTACGGAGAAGTGGATATAAGTACGCGGTTTATTGTTTATTAGTTTATTGATTTATTGATTTATTAATTTAACAATTATAGCCTTTTTCTTGTAAAGTACGTCGTTACCTGTGGTTTTTATACCTATTTCACGGACATTCACGCATACATAAAGTCCTGCTCTGCCTGCTCCCCCGAATGATTCACAAACAATCAATCAATCAATTGCAAGCATTCATGGTAAAGATAGCCAGTAACAATACAGACAATCAACCCAAATGCTTTCCATTCCTGATTGCAGGTCGACGTTATTGCTTGCTGCTTCTTGCTTGTCTGCTTGGCTAGCAGTACCGGTACTACCCTACCCACAAAAAGGCGACGACGACGTCGATCTGCCAGCTGTTACAGCTCCCTACCACTACAACTACACTACACGTAATTTATATCTAATACCGTTACAATATGCTACAATAAATCATTAATAACGAAGAATACCATAAAAAAGCCAATGCTGCGAGCATAAAATGTTCCTGATGTTCCCATGTTCTTAAAAATGCAACCAATGGCAAAGAGCGTTGGAGCCCCAGCAGGCCACATCATTGAGGCGCAGTTGAGGCTGGAGCGTTCAGGAGTCAGGACTTTTTCCAGGACCCAGGACTCCCTCTCGGGACCACTTGGGGAAGTCGAGCGAGTCAATACTCCGTACCGTAATACTCATCTCAAGACCCAGCGTCACATGAAGAAAATAGGGGTCATATCTGATATCAGCAACTGTTTCCATAGCTTGTGTCAGAAAGCCACAATCATCATTTCATATTCCCCTCTCTCGTAAAATGCACTAACGATGAAGCCCCTTTTGATATCACGTGTTAACAGCACCACCGCCCCTTTCCAGTCTAGCGTGCCAAGTCCCTATCGAGCTCTAAATCCAAAAAGTTCAACACCATCTACAAATCACCCAACTCAGTCTCCCAATCCGCCCACCCTCTCTGCAAAATGCAGAAGGTAATAAAGCGAACCGTGCTGGCAGAACGCCAAGCAGCACGACGTTTAAAGAGCCGCAAAGAGAAGAATGCGCGTGACGAAGCCAGGAACGCCCGCGATCAGAGGAACTATGTTCGCAAAGATGAGATGGACCATCTGAAGCAGGCCAGGTGGGATCGAAGAGAGGATTACGAATTGGGTCCCCTGGCTCCGAGAAGAGATGTGGGAGACTGGACGGACAAGTGGGGGACTCTCAATTCGATGCGGGCCAAGGGACAGGAGCTACAGCCAAGAGAGAAGGAGAAGATATGGGAGCCTTGGGGAGGGAAGTTCCTCAATATCGTGGTGGGAGATAGAGTGGTGATATTAGACGGGAGGGACAAAGGCAAGATTGGTGTCATTAAGGACTTGAACAAAGATACTGCGGAGGTCACAGTGGGCGGACTGAACTTGGTAAGAGGTCCTCCCAGACTCATCTGTTAAGACGATACTTACGCAGATCCTCTAGATCGATGTCGAAATCCCCCAATATATGATCGGCCCCGATGAACAAGATACACGCCCCATCCGCACCATGGAAAAGCCAGTCTCTGTCAAGTCAGTCCGTCTCGTCTATCCGCTCACTGACGCCGAGACCGGTATTACACGAGACGTAATCGTCAAGAAAGTTGTCACCTCCGGCATGTGGTTCGACAAGCACAAAGGCACCGCAACCTGGTCCCGTATCATACCCGGTCTCGACATCAAGATCCCGTGGCCCAAGAAGGAGAGCGTGAAGAACAAGGATGAGCCTGACGACACGCTGCGTATTGATGTCGAGACCAAGACTTTCGTGCCGACACTGTTGAGGCCGCCGATGCCGGGTTCTGTGATTGACGAGCTACGGAACAAGTTCTCTGTCTTCCGAACTAGACACGAGCCTGAATATATTGCGGCCAAGGAAGAAGAGGACCGGCTGAAGGAAGAGAGGAAGAGGACGTCAAAGCAGATGCGGACACCGTTGAAGGAGGCCAATAGGCTAGAGAGGAAGGCCAAGAAGGCCCTGGGTAAGGGCAAGCTGACGGAGGAGATGCTGGAGAAGATTGGAGAGCTGGTTTCTCAGAAGAGGCAGTTGGCTATGGAAGCAGCGGGGGTGTCGAAGGAGGGCGCTGTGTCCGAGGAGCCGGTGACGGTTACCGCATGAGGACTTGTATGATATGTAAAAGAACGTTGTACTAATTGTACTGCATATAAAGCATTGGGGTCGGCGTTGCAAGATCTGTTAGAGTGCAGAGAATCTAGACACCCATCACTTTCATCAAATGAAAATTCCATTTTGTATACCAATTCATTCCCTTTTTATCTACTTACGTACTACCACCAAGCAGACTCAACTTCTCAAACGCCTTCACAACCGGCATCTCCTTCTTCCTGCCAGTAGCCTCAATACTCTCCGCAAGCACAGCATACCCACCAACAGGTCTATAACCCTGTCCTCTGCCACCATCCCCATCACCGACACTCGTCTCCTCCTCCCCAACACCCCCAAACACCTCCATCACACAAGCACCACACATCCCCACCACCTCCCCCATACTCCCCTCCACCGCCCTCGCCCGCTCCCACATACCCCTCCTAACCAAGCCCTCCACCAACCGCCCCACCTCGCCCCTAACACTCTGCACCCGGTCAACAAGCCTGCCCACCGACGCAACCAGGTACTCCTCCTCGTACACGCTCCCCTTCTTCCCCCTCGCCCTCTTGCGCTCCTCCCTCCGCCGGTTCTTGCTCGTAGCGCGCGACACCCCCGTGCCCGCCGTCCCGATACTCTGCTTACCCGTATACCGCGTGTACAAGCTGCGGTTCGTACTCAGATGCGACGACGCGGCCACACTGACATCATCCAGCAGATCGCCATCACCATCACCATGCGCGTTTCCCGCCCGCTCGCCCTCGTAGAACGCCAGCGGGTCCAGCCGCGCCTTTTCCCTGAGTTCCCGGATCCGCGGTACTTGAGCCAGCAGCTGCGCTCGGCATTCCGCGAGCAGTTCTGTGGACGATGCTAGTGCGTTTGTGAGGCCCGGGTCGATGATCTGTTCTAGGAGCTCGGGACGCTGTTTCAGTGCCACGAGATGCAGGGCCGAGGCGAAGAAGTAGCCTTTGCAGTATAGCCGTGCGGCGTGGTCAATCGAGGATAGGTAGTCTACTTGTATCGTGGCCGCGGCGAAATAGTCTTTGGAATCGGCCAAGGCTTCTGAGAGCGTGGTAGCGAGGTCGGTGAGTGCTGCTGGGGCGATGGCGGGGGTTTGGGATAAAGCGCAGAAGAGGGTTTCGCGCCATGAGGAGGGGCCGGAGGATAGGTAGCAGGATGTTGCGGATGTGTAGTTTTGGAGGGATTCGAAGGCTAGTGCCGCTTCTTTGAATTGGGATTTTGATTCTAGATGTTGGGCGTAGAGGTTTGTGAGGAGGGCGTGGCGGGCCGGGTTGTAGCGGTAGAGAGATAGTGCTGCTTGATATAGCGCGTGCTTTTGTGTGTATGCTTGGAGTTCTGCAAAAGCATCGAGAGTATGTAGATGTGTGAGTGCCTTGGTGTTACGGCCTAGGTGGTCGTCAATGGCGAAGCGGCGGCGGAGTTCGGGCATTTCGGAGAGGTTTTGCATAAACGGGAGATATTCGCGGGGGTCTTTTTGGGATTGTTGGGCAACTAGCAAGGTGAGAGCAAGATCATAAAGACCGAGGGCGTTGTTGTAGAGCTTGTTGATATCCGCAAGGAAGCAGATGTGTTCTACGGCTTTGTCGGCCATTGTTTCGTCCGTCTTCATAAGTTGGGCTACGACTTGGAGGCCGTCGTCAAGCGCTGGGGGTGATTTGCAGACGTTGGCTGTGATTATATTTTGCAGGTTTGTGGCAGTTCGAGTTTTCAAGACTTCGAGAACAGCATCACAGATCTTGTTGACTTTTGAAGACTTAACAAGACCTGATTCTTGAGATACAACTCCATTAGTCCCATTGGCAGCAGATGGATTTTCGAGTTCTGAAGCCACTCGAGTCTCTTTATACATAAGTTGAGTGACATCCTCATCTCTAGCACATTATTAGTTGGTTTCGACCGACAATGAAGCTGAGCATACCTTAGAGATGAGAGAAAGAGGTCAATATATGTGACCTTCTTGACCTGATCAATGAATAGAGCAACGTTGGCTACAAACTGTTCAGGTGCATGGTCATATAGAATGTTCATGTCGACTCGTTGAGTTCGGCAATGAGTAAAAGCTCTTCTGTAATTCTTTTCATCTATGAGTTTTCGAATACCAGCAAGAACCATTGCTCGAGGAAATATCGTCTCAAGGTTTCCTCTGGGCATTTGCAGGACAAGACTGAGGGAAGTAGGCATTGCAGTGACAAGCCGAGCTCCACGCTCCACGCTTCTACACCGTTCGTCCTTCTCCGGATCGTCTGGTGGAACCTCGAGATCTATTACGAATTAGCCCTAAGCTCACGCGGTAGAAGCGGAGCACAATACCATTAACGTTCGTGATATGTACAAATTTGATTAGGTGAGTAGTGGTCGTAAATATGAGGTGAGCTGGCGTCGTGAGGAAAGATGTGCAATTCTTGACCAGCAAACGAGAATTTGCATATAGGTGGCCATTAACAGACATACCAAAGGCAATTTGGTCATCCCCATGAGGTACTATATCGACCCAAGGGAGATACATAGGGAAGTTGCAATGCGAGAGGCTATGCTCTTCAAATGCTAGGCTGTGCAAATCACCCGAGCTTCCTTGCACGAATGGGTGATTTAACCCATCTTGATAAAAGCTGGATAATGTGCGGATGATTATGTCCGTCCTAGGGCCAGAAGAGACGTCTTCCATTCTGCCAGTGTCCTCATTGAAACCATATCGTTTGACTGTTGATTTCGAACTATTTGGCATCGAAATCAAAACATCATTGTTGTCAGCAAAGGATATTTGCTGGTGCACAGTACTATTAGATTCTGTCTTATCGAAGGTGACACGTCCAGTAAGTAAAGGAGGGTCAGAGGAGGCCTCGGTGCCCTTTGATTCGAATATCGAGATACCTTGCTGATGCAAAACAACAATCAATGAAGCGTCGGCATTGAAAGCAACATCGATAACATTGGTTTGCACTGTCAATTCATGTAAAGCCATCGGCGGTGGTATATTGGCAGTCCGCAAAGGGGTGACTTTGAGGGATTGTCCATCTATGACAGCTACCACACCGAAGTCGTGAGGAGGTGCTGTCGAACTACGAGCAATAGCGAAAATGTATTCCGATACATTGACAGAGGCTAGCAGAATATCAGCTGTTGGCTTCTTAATTTGGAGAAGAAATATCACCTGAAGCTGCAGTCATAAGCTGCAAAGGCTTTTCCGGATGCCATACCAGAGGAGCCGTGGGCAGCAAACCAGTCTGGCTATTTTTAATCTCCTGCTTCAAGTACCAATGATAGTTACCCATTGTCCATAATTGAGTGCAGTCACTCATCACGACTGCTAATACCGTCGAATCAGAATTCCATGACAAATTGATATGCTGTCCAGGCAACTGTATTTGCTCAGGGCTAAGTCGAAGGCTGAATTGACCGTGCCGTAAACCATTTCTCTCAAAGAAGACAACATCAATACGGCTCTTAAGACGTTGAATTCCAGCAATGAGGTTTCCGACAGGTCTCCAACTCAAGGCACCCTCCAAACCATCCACTGGCTCACTGACGCTATCGAGAACTCCTTCTCGGGAGTATACCCGAATTAGCCGTCTCGAGTTGCCTTCAATAGTTGAAATAGCAAGATAAGCGCCATCTCCTCTCCAACTGATGGCGGCTCTCGAGTCGTCGTTGGGACTCAGCACACCTTCATCGACTTTTTCTGGCATCGTAGGATCTCGCAACGCCTTGGCTCCCTTGCCCTGAAACTGTGTCTCTTTTTTACCCCAACCAACAGAAACATGATTCGAAGCTTTGAGATCCTCAATAGTCATGGTGACATCGGTGATTCCTTCAAAGCTTCGGCTCATAAAGACAACAGTATCTGCCTTGGTAGTGATAGCAAGAAGTTCCTCGTCAGGTGCCCATTTCGCAGCTGTAATGCCAGCATCGACTGATCCCACTATCTCAATCCGATCCTCTCCTGGCATAGGCTCCTCTCTCACGACAACAATATCTCCGCCGGCCAAGACGAGACATGCTGTCAAGCTGTCTCCGAAATAATGGAGGCTGAGGACCTGGTCACAAGCGAGTTCTGGGTTTGGACATGGTGCGTCCCAAGATGTAATGACGGTAAACTCTCTGACTTTCATTAGTAGTTATTCGGACTTTTGATGAAGTTATATTTACTGTGCATCTGGTTTTGTTACAATCCTCACAAGCTCTATAAGTGCGTTACTTTCGGTTGGTCCAAAAGTGCACAAGACGGAGTCATTGGCAAGATCCCAAGTCGCAGCCGTCAAAGGCCTTCCTTCGAACTGAGATGGAGGGCTCCATTGCTCGTATCGAGTATTCCTAAGATTGCGCATCTTCGCCCCTCAAAATTGAAAATCCAGTCGTCCAGTATCATTTTCTTTACGCTCGCTGAATCCTTGCAGCTTTCACAAGACAAGACATTTTTTATATAGCGCACAGGCCATTCTGCGAGCCGTGCCAGTCCTTTTCCAGCCCGGAACCAGATTCGGAAGCTCCCTTCTTTCCCCTCCATCAAGGAAATCACCTTACTCTCGAAATCAACTCACTCTCAACATCACCTCACTTTTTTCATTATATATAGGTTCTGCAATCCCACGGAAAGCACTTCCATCAATCTGATTAGCCGACAAAAATGGACGTAGCTTATAACCAACACTCGCCGTACGGCCGTCACCAAAGCAGTCGCTCTTCCACCAACCTCCACCACCTCACTCTCGCGCCCCTCACCTCACGGCTCCCCATCACAGACCTCCCAGACACCTCCTACATCGAAGGCCGCTCCGCGCCGACCACGCCCTCGATCCTCTCACGCTCTTCTGCGCGAAAACCGCACCATGCATCCATTCCAAAAAGCAAATCGAGCACGCATCTCCTGACACAACCTCGGTCCGGTGCATCGACGCCCGCGCCCGGGGGCACGAAGCTGAGAAGGGCGCTTCATAGAGAGGAAGTGCAGCTGGAGAGGAATGATTCGGATTGGCTCTTACGAGCTGGTGCTATGATTTCGTCTTCTGCGAGAGAGTCAAAAGGACAAGCGTGGCTGGTTAGTAGGGCGAGTTCTACGAGTCTAACGGCTCAGAGAGACGAGGAGGATGAGGAGCTGGCGAGGGAACGGGAGGTGGTCAGTAGGAGGCAGAGTAGGAGGGGGAGTGCGGTGGGGAGTTTTGATGCGGATGATGAGTTTAGTCCTGTTACTACGAGGAGGAGCCTGTCTTTCGGGGTGATGACAGGAACAGGGAGTAGACCTTTGAGCCGCTTTCCTAGTCGAGGGAATAGTAGGAGAGGGAGTAAGGCTCAGTTGTTTACACCTTTGACCACTGAAAGAGAAGGGTATTTTGATCACAGGGATTTCGCTCAGGATACCTTCATTGCGGAACCTGATTTTGTGGATGTTGAGGAGGAAGGTTATGAGAATCCAGATGAAGCCAGGGAGGACGATGCGGTGGTCAGGAAGCTGGCTAGCACGAGTAGTAATGGCCTTGGTGGTTGGGTTGAAAGGATGTTGGGATGGAGTTTGTTTGCTGTCGATGAAGATGGAGAAGAGACCGAAACAGACACACTAGACGAGAAGGCAGAAGACTCGGAAATCTCTTCAAGAACATCGAAACGAGCAATTTATGGTACAGAATCACCACCAGCAGATGTAATGCCTCCACTCCGAGATGAAGAAGCAGGAGGTTGGCAAGACGCAGCTTGGTTGTTGAGCGTGGCCACAAAAGTTATCTTGTAGCGGTTGCAGGCGTTGGTTTCACGTTTTTTATCAGCGAAAGTAAGAATAAATGCGGCGTCAAAGTTAATTCTCATTTGATAAGCCTGTTGACTTTTGAGCTCTCTGATAGCCTGTTACCAAACCCCAGACGCTTGCTTGCTTAATTGGCTTTCAGTGCTCCGAAATTGCCTTGCCATTTATACACATTCTCCTCGGCACAGAACCGTTCAACTCTCATATAATTCCCACAAGCCCTGTTAATAGGAAGCCCTAGCGTCATTATTGTTCTTCATTACTCCGTACTTGTAAATTGTTTCTTCACTGGCCGCTCTCGCAAAGTCACATTCTCGTTGTTTTCGTGCTCCTCCCTTTTTCGCTTCGTCGTGTTCGCTGGCGCTGCTAATTTGACCTCCTCAAGCTCTGCAACAGTTTTCGGGTTCATATTGTGAAATGTTGCTGCCAATGGGGGTGCGGCCGTTACTGCTCCCCAAGTGCCGGCCCAAGGCAGAGTCTGTGATACGTATTAGCACCTTACTCAAGGACTGGATAACAAAATTGCTTACTCTATGAAGTTTGCGGCCTAGCTGTCCCAAACTGGCTTGTACACTGAACACGGGCCCTTGAAGCGCTGATGAAGATCTGCTGGCTTTGTAGTCTTCGAGCCGTGCTAACCATTGTTCCACGGGTGATGGGAAAGATATCATCGAACCTGATAGAGGGGCCAACGGGGGTGTACTGTCATTGGCTTGTGCTAGTGATTGCCCAAGCTTTTGAGCTAGACTGGCAGTTTGTTTGGATGGTAATGGTCCCGTAGCCGGATTGTTAATCGAGCCGAACGAAGGTACCGACGGGGGTGCCAACGGGCTTTCGTAAGGTTGAAGCAGTACTTGTCTCGAAGGCGGGATGATCGCTGATATTTGCCGTGGTTTTGGGAGGTTAGGGGTTGTAGTCAATACCGCAGGAGCACTCTTGACTTTGTCAGATGGAGGCTGCGGTCCTCTTTCTGCCTCTGGCGCAAGGTTGAGGAGGAAGTCGAGCGCAGGCATTGGGGATAGTAGTTGTTGCAATTGTTTGGCAGTGCGAGGTTTGAATCGAAACACTGCTAGCGGCTCCTCGTTGGTAGGCTTCACAAACACATGGCCTTCTTGTAATCGAGCAGCCGTTAATATTTCCCAATTGCTGGAATTCGTTCAGTGATTGGGTTTGCAGAACAACAAAAGAGGGGTGATGGGGACAGGGACGGGGCCGGGCAGGGCAGAGCAGAGCTGTCAAAACACTCTTTCGGGAATCCAGACTTACCGGACTCTTTGATAGCATGGAACATCTCTGATTTTGCCCTTCCTTTCGAAGACATCCAATTTCAGCCTAGAATTTGGAACGTCTTGAAGCACTTGCATCTTGAACACTCTCACCAATATTTGGCCGAGACTGTCTCTGGGAGGAAACTTGAAATCCTTCAGGCGGTTCGTCGTGACAACTCCTCCCTCGAAGTCACCTCTCATAGGGAACGTGTTACAACACTTCTTGAATCCGCCAGGTCCCGATATGAAGATGTAACTTAATGCTTCCCCGTCAATCTCAACAAAGAAGGCAATATAGTCGTCTAGAGTCGCTGCTGGATGGCTGTCGATCATGATGATAAAGCCTTGGTTGGGTTCGTACTCGATGTACTTGCAGGACTCGTCAAAACCAGGAGCATCGTATTCTGGAAGAGGTTTCCCTGACTGAATCCAGATTCTAGTCTGTGTACGGGGAGGGGTGGCCAAAGTGAGCACCATTCTGGCGGCGTTGCAAAGAAGGAGTGGAGGAGGAATGATGATATTCTCACGTCGAAGTCGGTAGGAAGTAGCAGAACTCGCGAGGGAGAAAGAACGATGTAGGCAACCTGAGCTTTAAGCGAGGAAGTTGGGGAAGTTGCGTTCAATACTCTAAGCAGTACTGGAATAATGTGCCAGGCCGCGTGAGACATTAAAAGTCAAACCTAAGTAGTGAGTGAGTGCCGCCATCTCGAATCCATTTATGAAAGCCATTCAATTTTGGGCATAATGAATTACGTATCCACCCCCATTGCCAGATTGCCACTCAAACATATTTCCCCTGCAAACCTGGCGTTGTACTCGCAAGCCATTTGGCCTGGACGGACAACCCTTAATCGAAGAGCACATACTATAGAGAGAACCACAAAGAGAAATACTCGGTTTTCACGTTAGTCGAGTCGCCACCTAAATATGCAAAGAAGTGATTGATATATCTACTCTGTCTTCGACTGCTCTTTGGGAGCACCAAGTTCTAAGAAAGACCTAGAGCCTCCCAAAATAAATCATATGAAAAGGAAATCGTGTATCAATGCCCAGGGTATTATGTCTCGCGCCCTCCAATGCCCAAATGGCAGTATCAAGTTTTGTTCCCACCAGTCCCTAGCTCCAACGCCCAAGATACGTAATTGCTTTTGTCATTAACCCCTATTACTTTTTGTCTGAAAGCATGAAAAGGCTGGGTCCAAACCGGCAGTGAGCCCAAAAATGGAATCAAGCAACTGACGGGAGACTCTCATAGACAACCTCGTTATTCATGTAGTGAACCACAATTCCGCCGCCAAGAAACCTTCTGAGTGCCTGGAGAATATGTAACTTCCACCATTTGTTTATTTCCATGTAACCAGCATTGGATATACGGACGGTCAATCTCGAGCCATATCTACGGCCAGTTTCCTGGTCGATGGCTTTCTGGTATCTCGGGCCTCGAGTAGGATGTTGGACCGTGTTCAGGATATCGGCAAAGTTGGTATGAAGAAGTTTGCGGTTCTTCTTAGCAATCCGCCTTGAGGACTCGTTGGCGAGTTGAGAGAGGAGGTGTTCGAGTTGGTGCTTTTGTCGGTAGACCTCGTAGCGCTTGACATGGCTATTATCTATGGGATAACCCTCCTCGTCTTCCTGTTCGATCGCGGGGCCATCTTCGGTTTCTCGTTGTGTGTAGCTCTTCTCGTACAGCAAGGCGATGTTCTCACCAGCGGCAATCTGGACCGCTACGTCGCTGCTCTCGAGCTGCTCAACAAACGCGTCCATAGCTGCCTCGGTCTTCTCTTCAATGTCGTCTATAGAGGTAGCGAGGAATCCCCAAGCTTCGCAAGCCGCTACTACAACGTCCCCATTGTCCTCTGCATTGACTGAGACTCCGTCTGATTCAATTATCTCTAGCAGATCATCCATGATCTCTTCGACTTCGATGTCGGAAGCACCTCCGTAGATTGCTGCTGCACTAAGGGTGTGGATCGCTATCGCCTTGACGTTGGGAAACTCCGAGTCTGTGTAAGAACTCTTTAGAGTCTGTGAGATGGCATCGTAAACGGTTTCTGAAGGAACTGTGATGAGCGTGAGTGCGATAGCTGTGGAAAATATTAGTTATTCTGTAACCATGAAACGGAACCGCATTCAACCAACCTCTCAACGCCAAACATGTCTCCTTTTCGCTACTCTCCGTCCTGACGCTTTTCAGAAATGCGGGAAACAGCTCTGAAGTCTGGTGTCGAATATCGTCAAGAGCATAATGCTTCATGAGACCCTTATTGTATTCATCGAGAGACGTCTCTCTTCCCCCAATGTTGCTTCCCTTTCTCTCTATGATTCCCACAATCCTGTCGCCGATCCACTGTTTCCATTCTTCATTGGCGTCTTCCGCCGGTGCATCAATAGTAAGCATGTCGTCGATGGAAGTGACACTAAGAAATCTGTCAATATCTATGTTTCGGTCTTGATGTACTGCCAACGTACCTCATGTTTGTGCTGTCGCTCATGTTTCCATCCTCTTCGTCAGAGGCATGTCTGCTTACATTTCTGCTGGTTGTTCGAGAGTTCGCCGCCGATGAGCTTGGGGTACCAGTCTTTTCCAGCGCCTGGCGCCTCAGCCCTCTGTACGCCATTTTTTTCTGTCCCATTTTGGCGTGTATATGCAAGTATATCGGAAGTACAGCGACAAAGGTGGAGCGCGGTTGTGGTGGTGGTGTGAAACTGATTGCTTGTCTGCGGGGTACTTGGATACTTTGTTTATTAAGATCAAAGAAATTTGAACCTATGTGTGCCGCGTGCTATCGCAAGACTCGATGGGGAGGTATTTGAGGTGGTAAAGAAATACATAAATTTATCAGTGAATCACAAGAGTCTGGTGTGGGTTTAAATAGAAATTTGGATATTTTGCAGTAGTTATGAGGTCAGAATTGGACCACGAAGAACGCCGCCACCAACCAACCAACCTCGGGCGGCTAAGATACTGTAAATAGTGGGGCCGTGACTTATCATCGATACCGAATTTGCTAATGCTCTACCGTATACCTACAGGTAGGTATTGTGGCAGTGTTACTAATAGTTATAGGGTACCTAATTACTCCTCTCAGAGTGTCTTGACAATTTGACTCGACGGGTGCAAGAAATGACTCAGAAAAAGCTGCCTTACTTTGATAAGAGAGCAACGACTCGTATTGATTGGACTTCAGCCCTAAATGTGGAGCAAGAGTTCACCAAGTCACGTGTACTGGTATTTTCATTCAGAGATAGGTACTTTGGGAAATATAGAGCACTAAGGTAGAGGGAAGTAATTTATAGGCTTTTATAGAGCATAGCCAGCTCAAGTCGTTATAGTTATTATATTATAAACTTCATATAAATCTTGACCTCTGCGGAGTACAAGCAGGATCTTACTAGAGACTACCTACCTTCCTTATTCTAAATACTTTATTGGACGATACTTATATTATTAGATTCGATAGCAGAATGTTGCTTCAAGTGCTATCCTCTTCATTCACCCGATGTAGGTCAATATAATGAATACACAAATGAATAAGAACATGATATGCTGCTTGTATTGTGCCTCATCTATTTAGTCTCTCAAAAGTCACATCAAGTCACAATCACGATCTCCAAACCTAGCCAGCCGGCCAGCGAGAGATGAAGGAGGAAAATATGATCCATTAAAGACTATGTGCATGTGCATTTTATCAACGACGCCGAGCAAAATAAAAACTCCGATATGCAAGCTCGCTCGCTGAATCAAGATCAAGCTAGGCTAGGCTTTTGATAACTCGGACAATAGGTACCTACAAAAAGAGCATTTGTCGTAAAGAATCATAGACGTCGTGAAATAATCCTCCACTCCCCTGCCCTCCCCTCCCCTCCGACCCCCCAAATCCGTCCACTTCATCCACCTGCCACCCTAGCTGTCGTCGTTCAATATGTCTAGGTTTTGCAATAGAAACAAGAAAGATTCCTAATCTCCCAAGGGTGGTGTCGTGTCGTGTGGTTTGACGCCAACCAGTAGCAAACAAGCAAGCTAGCTAGCGAGAAAGCAAATTTCAAAAGGTATATATCATCGTGAGATTCCGCTCTCTATCCCCACGCGCTCGACTCAAAAAGTTTCAGACTCCTCGCTTTGATTACTGGCTATTGTGCCGAATGTATCTGCGTTTCTGTTAGCTCCTACTCCATCCCAACGTCAAAGGGAATAGGTAACAACATACCTCTATTCTTATTCCTCCTGATGATAACAGTATCATCCCTCGCCAGTTCGCCACTCTTCGAAGCACTACTCATACTCCTTGGCCCAGTCGGCTTCCGTGCTGGCACACCACCGAGTTGACCAGAAAGCTTCCTCGCTGCTGACCTTGGACTTCCACCCGGCTCATAGTCATCGACCTGTAAATGCTCATTGCTAAGTGGACTGGGCTTTTGCAGCTTCCCTGCCCGGATTTTAGGCGGTATGTCTGGTGCCGACGTCAGTGGTTCCTTTGGCGGCCGAGCAGGAGCAGGGGTTTGATTCGATGTTGATTGATTGGGATTCGAATACCGGCCGTCAGAAATAGGAGACTGGCGACCGGTCGTGTTCGTGCCGTTGCTGTAGCGGTTGGTCTGCTGCGGAAGGCGGTTGAGAGATGTATTTGAGCCCCAGTCGAGGGATTTTGGGGACACGGGGGAGTCGAAGTCGTGGGCTTGAGACTCGAGGGCTGTTTGGTAGCGATGTGTTGGGCCAGGGCGGGGTTGCGGGTGTTGGAGGTTCAAAGAGTTGCGGTGGGCTTTGTATTTGGGGTCTTCGGGGGGTAGCAGGGATGGCATGGGTGGTGAGTTCTCGTTGGAGTTGTATTGTTCGAGTTGGTCTTGGGAGAAGCCTGAATGGAGCTTGTCTTCGCCGTAAGGGTCGTGTTCGGCGTAGTTACCAAGGTCGGAGCCAGATCGCGATGGAGGTTCTGCAGACTGATCATCGCCTTTTCTGCCACTGCTTCGCCCGCTGCTTCTGAATCCACGAAGGACAGTCGAGGCTGTTGTTTCAGACCAACGAGAGACCTTAGGAATCCAGCCAGAAGAGCTACTTGACTTGTGCTTCTTGCTCTTGTCAGTTTTCGGCGTGTTCTCGTTGCTAAGAGAGGCAGGCGCAATATTTTGCTGAGGCGGCGTTCCAAGAGGAGCAGATCCTCCACGTGTGAACTCCCGGGTGGGCGTTAGCAGCTGCTCGTTGTTCTCGAACTGATTATCAAGGACTGTCTGCTCATGATGCTCGAGTTCTTCCTCATCACCTTCAGGTACGGTACTGATACGATGATCCGAGAATTTTCGACCATCAAATCCCCTGGCCGCACTTGGTCCCCGTGACAATGGAAGAGAGAGGTGCCCAGATTGGCTGGCATGGCTTGCAGTAGATGTCCCAGCATTGCCCTCTGGTTCATAGCCACGATCATTCTCATAATTGCCTTCTTGATGCAAATCGCTGAATGACTCTCCGGGATTGATTGACTTGAGACCCTGGGCAGCTTTTAATCCTTCTACCTCTCCTAGCAATTGAACTAGCATATCCTCAATCCTGCCAAGATCATTGGTACTTCGCATGCTCAATCCCTTCAGCGCTCTTTTGAATACATTCTTCTTCTTGTTGGGAATGTCATCGAACGGGTCGTCCTGAGAACCTTGTCGTATTGAACGGTTAGCGCTTTGGGGCAGAGGTCTGGGGCCGTTGATTGCTTTCTGAACAATTCTCTCGGTATTGTCTTCAGTTTCATTGATGATCTGATCTTCTGCGCTTGCTAGCAAACGTTTTACATCCTCGAAAGAATTTCGCATTTCAGCAGCAGCGCGGACAAGAGTCACAAGAATCTCGGTATCACGGGCGCTTCGTTGAGCGTCACGAACGGTAAGCTGGATTCGTTAGCGTTCATAATTTTAAGAAGAAAGAGTATAATCTTACATGGTCCATAAGAGCAACGATATCCTTTGACTGAATGCGATCGATACCGTTTCCTGTAGCACTATCATAGATAGGCGAGCCCATACCATGGGACATGCCGCTGAGATGCCGGGTATGCTTAGGGGTATAAAAAGGATCGCCCCCAGCCAAAGCATCCGCTGCGCCGCCAATCTCTTCATCAAGGAAACCAACACCTTTTAGGCGTTGTTCAGGGGTAATGGCACCGGCAGAACGTGCATTTGGTGCAGATGAGATGTATCCTTCATCTTTTAGTGCACCTGGACTTCCACTTGGGTAGCCCATCTTTGGAGGACCATAATCCTGATTTGCGCCGTAGCCAGAATGCGGCAAGAGGTTAGGGTCAACTCCAAGGGCAGCAATTGGACTTGTGCCTTCGTACGGATTTGTGATGAGCGTGTCTCTCTTCCGGTCCCCAGAAGTTCTGGCCCATTCTTCTTCGTGATCATGGCTGTTTTCTCTACTGTGGCTTTGGAGAGCAGCGGCACTTTCAGCAACGGCTGCTGCCCCAACAAGAGCAGCTTCCGCAGCTTTCAGGTTTGCATCGGATTTTCTATCCCGACTTCTTACTGGGGTACCAAGTTTTTGAGGCGGCGTTGCGTGGCCTGGCCAATGGTCTCTGGTTCCATCTTGTGAGCCTCCAATCGGCCCCTTGATTATTGACGGGTTTGTAGTGACGTCTGAAGCGTCATCTCCGTAACCAATTTCGGGCATTGGTGAATTCATATCCGGAAGGCCACTCGCTCCCATCTGAATTTCATGACTAGCATGACTGGCTGCTTCACTCATTGCTGCATCGATGCTGTGACGTGGGGATGGCATCTGTCCTCCTTCCATGGCACGCTCCTTGAACGACTTATTCAGAGGCGCGCCAGTATGCTCCTGTCGATCCTCGTAACTGATTTGATCTGCCTCGGTCTGGTGTTCTTTGCGATTTCTGAGAACAGCAGCTGCAGCCCCAGCTGCGATGCCAGCCAATCCAGCCTTCTCAGCAGTATGAGAGCTGCCGTATTTGGGCATCACAACTTTGCGTCCGTGCTCATCGAGCTCATACTCTTCTGCATATTTTGATGGACTGTTCCGTTGACTTGGAGTACCCCGATCGGAGCCCATATCCCGCTTCGTTGGACTATTTCCACGGCTGTTGAACTGTTTCTCGGAGCCATCGTCATAAGATGCATAAGATCCTCTTCCATCATATTGCCCGTTGTTGTTTCCAGAGTATCCAGATACACCGGTGAGATCCGAGGCATTAACAAGAGAAGCGACTGCCGATTCAACTCCAACTGGGGTATGCACGTACTCGGCATTTTGCGCAATGCCCCGAACATTTTGGCCTGCCGAAAGTCGGTCCATATCCATACTGTCATCGGTGTAGTTGGTCATATGTTTGTAATCAATACGCGGGTCAGAGCTGCGATAGCTATCTGAATCAAGATGGCGATTCCGGTCGTTCTCTTGGTGTTGCTCTTCCCAGTAATCTCCATCTTGCGTCAGCTCGGAATCAGTGAGGCCTCCTTGTCGAACTTCGGGGAAGTCATGATGATTTTGATTGCCTAAAGAGTCATATGATTTGGTTGACCTTCCAGAAGACTTGTGAGGGGTGGATTTGTTCAACGAAGAATATGAACCTGTGCTTTGAGTCAATTTTGAATCTCGTTGAGGTTCAGGGTCGCCTTCAGTATAGCCAGAGACGCTTTGAATCGGACTCAAGCCCCGTCTTTCATGGCCGTAAGGAACATAACGTAATGGCGGAGGGACTTCCTGTGTGTTTTGGAGATACCCGTAATGATCTTCGTCCTCCATGAGCTCCGAGTCTTCATGATCATCGTCTCGGTGATGCATTGCAGCCAAACCAGCTCCTGCTGCTGCGCCAGCTAATCCAGCCGCCAATGTGTGGGAATGTCCGTGAGACTCATGCTCCACATGCTCGTCTTCATGCTCGTCTTCATGCTCATACATGGGAATTTTTCGGCCGTGCTCATCCAATTCGTATTCCTGGCTACGCAACTGTTGCTCGCTGTTTTGGCTATGAAGGCTCAAATTTCCACGTGAGAAGTTGGAATGTTGAGTTCCTAGACCTTGCTGTAAAGCAATAGGGGTCCGTGTAGGTGTTCGAGATGGTGATCTTGGTGATGCAAAACCTCGCGGAACTTCTCGAATTGGGGTCATCAAGTGCTCCTCGCTTGCGGAATGCGGTCTTTCTGTCGCTGCTGAGAGAATAGAGCTCCGAGTAATCTCTGAAGGATTGATTTCGCTCGAAAGGGGCATTGGTGGCACAACTTCCTCCCGTTCTTCATGACTCTCGGCCATGATATCGCTTCGACTGCGACTCTTGGTTCTCCGTCGTCTGCGCTCCTTCTTCTCTTCCAGTGAATCTTGCGATTGATGCTTATGAAGAGCGGCGGCAGTTAGACCAATTCCAGCCCCCAGAGCCGCAGCTTCGATTCCACGGTTACGATCACTACTTCGCTTTTTACGCACCTGATCTCCATCTTGAATAGCAGTCTCTTCTGAAGAGCCGCGCTCAAAGCTTCTTGGAGAATCTTCCTTCCTGACTCGATCCAGATTCTTGTCCTTGCGCCCCTTGACAGAGTTTCCAGAAAGCACTTCTGTATCATTGAGAGTTACTTTCGGCTTATTCGAGACATCCGTGCCGCTTCCAGATACTCGTCTCCCAGTGGAGCTGTCCTCCCTTGATTCTCTCGAGACCCCGCTTCCAGATGTGATGGATCCTCTGCGGCTTCTATCACGGGATGTGTGCTTGCTCTGCTCTCTTTTCAAAGCAGTCAATTCAGGTAAAATCAATCTCCGAATTGCATCCTCAACCGTTTCGAGAAGTTTCGGGTTATTGATCGATGACTTCGAGGTACCAGACCTAAATGAATATGCATCGCCTGATTTGCCACTTAAGTGAGAACTCAGGAGACTCGATTCTCCACCAGTTCCACCAGTAAGCATAGAATCCTCATGTTGGCTTCGACTTGATCGCCGTCGTCGTTCCGGTGACTTTACAGTTTCCAAATGTTCGCCGCTGACACTCCGACTCCTGCTCCTATGCTTTCGCCGGCGTTCTGATTTCTCACCCCGAACCTTCTCCACTGCCTTTTGTGCCACTATTCGTTCTCGGCTGAGACTTCGACTCCTTCTGCGCGTAGGCGTTTTTAATTTGTCTGCAACTGCGCCTGCAACTAAGCCTGTCGCAGCACCCGCAGCTAATGCCTCTCCTTGTGATAAACTTCGACTGCCCTTACGTTCGGGCGATCGTGTTGGGCCATCCAGAAAACTGTCTGTGGGCATCGAGGAGATATCAGAAGCATTCTGTTGAACATACTTCGAGGCACTGCTCTCGCCGGTAGGTATCAGAGGGCTTCCGTGTCTTCTAGGCATGATTTCCACCTCAATTGGACCTCCTCCTCGAGATGTGACGTTAGATTCCTCGGTAGCTGATCTGTATGAATTCGAGCTGTTATCATCGCCTTCTCCATCCAGAGTTCTATCGCTTTTCGCGGGAGTGAGCGGAATTCGTTGGGTATAAGACGGTTTTCGAGTGCCTTTCTGCTCGGTGATTTGTATGTGGTCGTTTGCTGATCGGCCTTTGCCTTTGGATGGCGTAACCTTTACTCTTACAGATGGACGTCGAGACTCGCTTTTGCCGTCCTTCCCACCCTCGAAATATTCGATCAGTAGTGATGTCTGGGATTTCGTAGAGAGGTGGCCCGGGCCTTCTTTGGAACCCTTCTTGCGCCGTGTAGATACTGTGACCGGGCTACCGTCCTCTGGCAGAGTGAAGTCGCTCTTTACTGTGTTTGCGGTAACTCGAGAACCAAAGTCACTTGTTCCGGTGGTGGTATCAGTCTCGGTGGGGGCAGGCAATGGGGGAGGAGCCTTGCGTCCCTCGATACCCATTGTGACAACTCGAGAGTAAAAGAGACTGCGTTTAAAGATGCATCAGGGATGATATGCCGGTTCGTGTCTGGCTGTGGCCGTATCGTATTGTACAAGAGGGGAGGCTGGTGGGATTCGAATGCAAGATGCAAGACAAGGCGAGACAAGAGACCGAAGGAAGATAGGTACTGGGATTCGCCGAGTTGGGCCTGCAGGGGAGGGGGAGCAGCGCAACGCAGCGCAGCGCAGCGCAAAAAGAATTAAAAAGTGAGGACGAGAATAAGAATGTACCGACCCCGACTGCTGGGATTGGGCTGGTTCGGATTCGATATCGATACCGAGTATGGGTGTGGTGTGTCGGTCGCAGGCTGCGTCGAGTTGAGTGTCAGTAATAACAGCTCTGATAAGCTTCCGATCTGTTATTATTATTATGGAGGTTGGTTCTGGTGGGTAAGAAGGACGAGGTGTGCCAGCGCATATTGTTTACTTTGCAAAAGAGCAGCAAATCAGATTATCCCACTGTCAAGTTTAGCGCATTGGACTTATAACCGGGACGCCGACATCCACTTAAACTCGTACGTGAAGTGTGAAGTACCGCATTGAGAACGACTTTTTTTTATATTTTTGCAAACGGAAGAAGATATATTTTTATAAGTTGCACATTAAACAGCTACTATACTGAGGGAGTACTGCTATTAATAATTTTCTATTCTGGCTTTAGTTCTTATAGTCCAGAGTACCTCCAGAGTACCCCCAGAGTACATGTGGCAGTGTCAGTGCTATAGGTACGGTAGGTATTCGCCACTTGATGAAGCTCTGCAGCCAATGATCCCATCAAAGTCTGCCCTCGACTGCGGCTCGGTGCAGCTCTCAGCTCTCCTGTACGGAGGTACTTCGCTTCGTACACTCCTGCAGCCTGCATCCTCATTTACATCTGAATCTGCATATCTTTGGCTAAAAACCCGAAACCTTTCATCACATAACAAACGAGGACATCGACAGCCATCCAGACATTTGGTTGCAGTTGCAGTTGCACCAAGACTCGAATCACGGGCGTCTAATCTGTTTGATACGGTACTCGAGTAGTTTAATTTACGGTACATGGCATCAGATAAAACGGGAACGGGCACCAAACCCCACCAGGTTTGGCCCAAGCGCCGTGCTCATTTACGTTGCCATGGGAGATGAGGGGGAAGGGGAAGATCGAGAAGCGGTGTGACTTGTGTCTTGCAGATATATGCATATGATTGGGAGAAACATTTGGTTTCGGGTTGTCTCTCCAGGTGTTGAAGGTTCAGTTGTGCTGTGAGTTGAATTGTCTCAGAGCAAAAACTGTCCGAATATTTAGCACGTGACACTCGTATTTTATGCATTCAGATAGTGTTTCCTATTTTAAGGTGTTTCATTTTCTAGTCATAATTGCTTTTTTGTATATTTTGGTTTCTGTGTTGCAAGCTGGATTGTTATTTCAGTATTGATGTCTAGGCATACGTACAGTATACGAGAAGGAATCCACTACCCGACAGATTTCTAGCAAGTGCTTGGATTAGACAAAATCTGACATACGGCTTGAAGCATTCCAAGAAGGGGATTCCCTTTCATTCCACTTATCGACTTCCTCCTCCCTCGTTTTTCCTCTACGGTCCAGCTACTGATCTAAGTCTATATATACAAGCTTGCTAAAGATACAAGGCCATCAGCCGAAGATACAATTTCATCGAGCAAAAGGTCCCATTTGAAAAGGCTGAAGAATAGACTTTCTCGCTTTAGATGGCTATCGGTGCATTGTGTCTCGAGCTGCAAGTTGTGCCAAAGAGTAATGTGTCGATTGCTTCGCGCTGGAAGGCTTGCTTGACCTCTGTCGGTCGCGACTTTTTGACAGCAATTCAAAGTTGACAGCACGTTCCAAGTCTGTGATGCATATGGGCAGTCGAGGGGTTGTACTTGATATCTATAGAGCAAGTTTTCCAGCGAAATAATATCACGTTTTTTAAGTTGCTTTGCTTCGCAGTGCAATGGACTCTCGACCAGCCCCCCGTCACCCTTTCCAGCTTTACGCGCCGCGACTCTCCAGTGCGAAAGTAAACATATCGTCGTTATTTTATTAGATAACGCTTCATCCTCAGCGACCTGCGCCTTAGTCTGGGTTTCGGCAGGGTCCGCGACAGAATACACCGTGTTTTATGACCTTTTACAAACACGTTGATCTAAAATGTATGCCTTGCTGTTCGAGCTCACTCCCAACAAACCTCAAGCGACATCCAGAGAAAACTCGCTCCCTCAGTTTCAGCTCGTGCGTAGTTCGCTTGGTATTGACGTCCTCGTTCAACTATCAGCTTCCATTTCAAACCAAAGATCGCAGCGCCTTCGGTACATATATACCATGCGCTACAAAGTAAATAGTTAAGGCGAAAAAGTATCTTTTAATAATCAACTTCGAAGGCCAAATAAAGTCATCCTACCAACATATCACGAGCCTGCTAATCACTTGACAGCAGCTTTAATCAACCTGCAGACCAACGCATTGAGCACTTCAACTCTTGCAGAAAGACAGCTTGCAGAAAGACAGCTGTTACTGCTACTTTCCGCCAACGTTTACATTCATATTTCATTCGGGAGTTTCCCCAAGAGGCCAATTCGGCAAGATCTATCTCTGGAACTCACTACGTCTCAGCTACCATTACTACTTGACAGCAAAGAAGTGCTTGACAGCAAACACTGACTTCGCAAATAAGTAGAAGAAGGTACGAATCGGTGAATATTCAATATGCTTGAAAGCTCCTTCAGTTCTAGTCTTATCTCGGTGCGTGTATAAACCTCACTCCAGGATTATGAGATCGATCGTGACAGTGTGGTTGTTTTCGAGTCATGAAATGAGAGTAAGTTCGTGGATATATATCCGCAGAAACATGCGCTACCACATACTCTCTATACATAGTCTCACCCCTTGCGAATCTCGAGATCATCTGCTCCTCGACTCGGACCTCGGTTGACCTCAGCACGCTTACACGAGCCAGTTAAGGCATTGATATATAAATCTCTCTGCCGTGCAGTTCTTCTCGCTCCCAAAGCAAATGAATTCTTCATCGCTCACACTCACGCTGGGATGGAGCTGTTTGTTACAGCAGTTCACCAAGTGACGCAATCCGAAATCTGCGTCCCAAGCGAAGTAGTAACATCACTTTCCCCCAAGCATCCTCAACAGTCCAAGCATTTTTAGATGCTCTTGCCTCTTATTGCTTCGTGACAGCAAAATATTTATTGACAGCAAAAAGGAGATGACTGTATTATGCAAAGCAGCCAAGTAGCTCAATGAGTCGAAACGGCCTGGCATCATGTACTGCACGATCAAAACCTAACTGAATATCAACATGAGATCAAGATTGATAACAGTAAGTCCATACAACCGCGATCTTGTTTCCCACACGATAAAGAAAAGTAGAGAAGGACGAAGACTATATACCCATAGCAACCTTCAGAACTAGCTCCCACCGCTCTTTTACTTTTCCGGTCTCCTTCTACATCCCATGAATGAGGTTATTCAAAATCCTCTTCTTCTCTAATCGTGAAAACTCGGCAGATCTACACATGTCGCATAATATATCTATATTCCTAGATATGCAATCCCTTTCGCAGCAACACGCGTACGAAAGTTCGAGGAACAATTGCGGGTAATGTAGTACGGAGCCCAGTAACATTCTCCCCATCAGCCTTGCTTTTTATATACTACATCCAGCCTTCCTTTTTTAGCTCTCCATAGTCTCGATTGAATATCTTTTGAGTGAATGGAATCCAATTCACAGCAATGGTGGAAATGACAGCAATTGCACACAACGTTCTTGGGCAAAACGTAATCCTCTTCTTGATATCGCTTCCTTTTCGAACAGCTGCAGCATAAGCAAAACGTGACGATGTTTCTATTCCCTTGCCGATAATATCACCCAAATAGGCAGTACTCTGGCTCAAGAAGTGTATTTAGTTACCCTGTTCACCTTTGGTGTGATGTTGAATTTGATATTAGATGTTGCGGTGGATTATATAGTGTGGTATATGCCACCTTTCTCTGACCTGTGCCATCTCATGCCCGCGTTTATCTCACCTTCAGACTTTGCAGGTGTGAGAAGCGAATATCCAGCTTTAAAATCCGTAAACATGAGGTACTGTTAGTCACAATGGCAAGTGTTTTTGGAGTGTTATTTCTGCGCCGCTGTACGGTCTATGAAGCAAAACAAAGCTTGTGCATATACTGACCACGTCTCGTCTCCACCTGCTTTGATTATTGGTCGTGCATAGATCTGGAGATATAACATATAAATCTCGAACCTGCCTACCTTCTCACGGCCTGCATCTTGGTCGTAACCTTGCTCCGTACTGCCGATCCCCTACAAGCTTTACTCCGTGATTTTCTCGTTTCTGCATATACTTGAGAGAAAAGTAGCGAAACGCATCATATCAAAGGTAACCTCGAAGAGAAGATGCTGATAGGAGGTTTCCAGCCTCCTCTCGATCTTCCTATACGCCTAATCCATCGACGGATACAGGAACTGCCGCATGTCATAGCGATTATCATCGACTCCGTAGTTTATCGCGTGGACACTCGGAGTGAGCGTGGTGAGCTTGTGCCTGTTGATGCCGTAGTTGTAGAAGAAGAAGCGGACTTTCGTGTAGATGTCGAGAGGCGCGGTTAGTGGGGGGTGGAGGAGTTAGGATCGCGCTTCCAACACCACCTAGAATGATAAGCATCATCAACCAGAAACCAGAATCAAGTCTATACTACTATTAGAGAAGTGATCATATATTTAAACCCTGTGATACCAACATAAACTGCACCGTCGATTTAGCAATTTCTATAATTCTGGAAATTTTGAAGTTCTGTGCGTAGATTTCCGTGTCCGCCGGGCTAGCGTATTCTTACTGTAGCACCGGTCCGGTGTAGTGTAGTGCACCGTAGTGTACCTAGGTAGTCAAACGGATGCCATGACTCAACAGCCAGCGTACAACCTTAACCTTCTTCTTATTCAATTTCTTGGCTACATCTCAACCAACTTAACTTCGCCACAGGTCACATACTGCTCTGCATTTCTGACCTTTAATCGCCCATCAGAAGTAAAATATGGGTCATCTCGTGACCCTAGCAACTTGGTTTGCATCCCTGCCTTATTCGCTGGATAATTGAGAACTGACCGTGGTATAGCTCCCTGAACCAGTGGGCCCTTGACTTTGAAGGAAATGCCCAACGTATTCTACAAAGTATCAAGGAAGCCAAAGCCGGTGGCGCTTCGCTGCGAATAGGCCCAGAGCTCGAGATAACTGGATATGGCGTACGTAATTGTCTTTTTTATGCTGTTCCAGAGAAGCTTTTCGCGTCTAGCTCTAGCAGAGAGTTCACATATGCTGTCCGGTTTATTTTCCATTCAAAAAGAGCTATACACGATTTCAACTTCGTGCAGGAGCGAAAAATTGTGGAAATGTGGTACATGGTCTTATTAGTACGGGAAAAGCCATGACATTCTATCTGAGCCCACTGTTGGAGCGAGGCACGAGGAAGAGGCTAGTGGATCACCATCGATTATTATCGTGGTGCGCTGAGACATTGGAACCGCCATTTCAAGGACTGCGTCGGTAACTTTGCAATTGCTAACTAACTACCATTTAGTGTCTCGACCATTTTCTAGAATCTGACACAGACTTGCACTCATGGGAATCTCTGGTGATGATTCTCGAAGACCCAATATGGTATATAAATTCTCGGAGCATTTATTTCTTTATATGTATACTTCGCGAGGTTTAATGCTTATTTTTGAATATCTTGAGAGTTCTGGGTCATTCAAAAAAGGCACTGGAACTCGCGAAGCATCTAAATACTTCTTAATCAAATAATACTAACTTGAGAACTTGCAGTGAGGATATCCTTCTGTCAATTGGTATGCCAGTTGTGCATAAGAACGTCAAATACAACGCCCAGATTCTTAGCTTGAACAAAGAAATTCTTCTGATCCGCCCGAAATTAAGTCTAGCCAACGATGGAAACTATCGAGAGATGAGATACTTTTCACCTTGGAAAGGAGAAAGAATTGTGGAAGATTTTTACCTGCCTAGAAGCGTACAGAAGCTCACGGGCCAGCGAAAGGTCCGAATAGGAGACGCGCTCATCTCAACCCTTGATTCATGTATATCAAACGAGACCTGCGAAGAGCTGTTTACCCCGATTTCACCTGCACTTGGAGCCGGTCTTGATGGTTCTGAAATCACGTTGAATTCCAGTGGGTCACATCATGAGCTTAGGAAGTTGAACACGAGGATCGACTTAATTCGTCAAGAGACGCTTAAGTCTGGAGGTTGCTATCTGTAAGCAAAATCTAGGAGCATTTCCCCCCTTTGTTTGTATTCTTCGTGAGTCTTCATCCCCCTTTTGAATACCTCGGACATTTTTCAATATTCAAAAAGGAATGGAAGACTCGCGAAGCATATTATGAGTATCACAGGGTGATCACTATTCTCGTTCTTACACTAGTACTGGTTCTGGTTTTTGGTTCTGTTATGCATAGGTCACACGACTACAAAGGATTTTGACATCACCCCCAAACCGAGTTGTCCCATCACATATGGCTATGTCTTATAGGCAATACTGACTCTGAGGATTTCCAGATATTCAAATCAACAAGGCTGCGATGGTGACAGACTATATTATGATGGATGCGCAATGATAATTATCAACGGACGCATTGTAAGTACAAATAACTATGCCAATTCTCGTCACCGCTAACGATAATCTTATAGGTTGCGCAGGGCTCACAATTCAGTCTTAACGATGTTGAGACGGTAATTGCCACCGTAGATATCGAGGAGGTTCGCAGCTATCGATCCCAAAAGTCACGAGCCCTTCAGTACGTCAGTTTTCTTTGTACCACCTCTGTCTCGACGGAATGGTATATACTTGACGTGACTTCAAGCTTGATATTCTACCTAATTCTCACAGTTCAAAGTATATGTGCTAATTACTATTTGACAAACAGAGCCACAAAAAGCCCCGTCTACGAACGTGTCGAGGTTAACTTCAGTCTGTCCTCAGCCTCCGAGGAGGTAGATCTTCGAGTGAGGCCTAGCCCAGAAATCGCAATCAGATATCATCTGCCAGAGGAGGAAATTGCTTATGGCCCCGCGTGCTGGCTTTGGGACTATTTGCGCAGATCTTCCAGCGGAGGTTTTTTTCTTCCCCTTTCTGGCGGCGTGGATTCCTGTGCCACGGCCGTGTTAGTACATTCAATGTTAGTTCGTCATTCCCTTGTATCCCCCTTTTTCCTTGGCAGCAAAATCTGCACCAGAAATTACTTGATTCTACCTGATGTTTCTTGTCTCGACAAGTATACTAACCAGATTGACAAATAGGTGTCGGCTCGTATACCAAGACGTCTTAAAGAGAAAAAACCCGCAAGTCATCAAGGACCTTCTCAAAATCGTCGGAGAACCCTCTGATTCAAAGTGGCTCCCATCTTCGCCCCAGGACGTCGCTTCAAGACTATTCCACACTGCATACCTTGGCATGGCAGAAAATAGTAGCAAGGATACGCGATCAAGAGCAAAAGCGCTGGCAAAGGATATTGGAGCATAGTAAGTAACCCTACAAGAGGAACAGTTTCTCGGAACTCCTCAGTTGTAACGCTAACGTGTATTTCTTAGTCATCTAGATCTTAATATCGACACGGTCTACTATGCTGTTACAACACTTTTCACGGCTGTCACATCCTACACACCAAAATTCAAGATGTTTGGTGGCACGCCTGCCTCAAATCTTGCTCTCCAAAATATCCAAGCCCGACTAAGAATGGTTCTAAGCTATCTCTTTGCGCAACTCCTACCAACAGTACGCGGACGGAACAAGAACAATCCAGAGAACCAAAATCCGGGCGGCTTGCTTGTTCTAGGCTCTGCTAATGTAGACGAGAGTTTGCGTGGATACCTCACAAAATACGACTGTTCATCCGCAGATATTAATCCTATAGGCGGGATCTCTAGTATGCAAATTCCCCGAGTTTTCGTTTCCTTATATATATGTTTCGCGAGTTTTGGATACCCTTTTTTTTTGAATATCTCCGGAGTTCTGGGTTATTCAAAATAGGTATTGAAACTCGCGAAATGTTTAGATATTTCTTGATTAACCAATACTAACTCTGAGAACTTGCAGAGAATGATCTGAAGCGCTTTATCCTTTGGGCTGCCACGAATTTCGATCTCCCTATTCTTCCTGATTTCATCTCTGCTCCGCCTACTGCCGAACTTGAGCCTATCACCGCTGATTACATACAATCAGACGGTAAGTCTTTTCCCGCTCTTATCCTGCGCCGTTTTTGGAGAGGTGCTCGAAGTTGAGCCACTGTTTCTCTCCCACCTCTTCATATATTCTTTAGCAGCGCTAATCGTTAAACAGAAGCCGATATGGGGATGACATACAACGAACTCTCAATATACGGCCGCATGCGCAAAGTGGATAAGCTCGGCCCATATGGCATGTGGAGCAAGCTCCTCCATCAATGGAGTGATAAATTGAGTAAGTGATAGCGGGCTCTTTGATTTCTGGCTACCCTCTCTTATCAAGTTTCATCTTATGTGCTTCAGAACTTTCTGTATTTTGCCGAAAAATAGAGAATCATTCCTCCTTCACTCCTGAGACATTCTCGGAGAAGCAATTACTGACTCCCCCTTTCTCTAGGCCCGCAAGAAATCTACACCAAAGTCCGCTGGTTCTTGTACGTTCTTTCTTCTCCCCATTCAGTGTTACCATCTTACTAATTCCCTCTCCAGCTGGAATTACGGCATTAACCGCCACAAGATGACAACCTTGACTCCATCCTGTAAGTCTATTTCACATTTGTTCCTGTGCACGTGCGAAAAGCTGATCCAGTGTGCAGATCACGCCGAGCAATACAGTCCAGACGATAACAGATTCGATCTGCGCCCCTTCCTGTACCCAAACTGGTTCGGCTTCAAGGCTATCGAGAAGAAACTTGCTGCAATGGGGGAGAACGGGACGAAGGTTGCCGATGCGGAGGAGAGGAAGTCGTTGTGATGTACAAGATCTTGGGGGCATCCAAGAGCCAAGATTGCAGGAAGATTTGAAGCGCAATTGGACAAAGTCATACACACACGAGGACGTCTCAAACTGGGAATCATTAGGTTGGTCTTGATATACAAGAGCTGCTCTTATTGTTGGTATCACAGGTGATCACTTCTCTCGTACTAGTACTGGTATCTCTCTGTTGGTATAGTGTTGTCTATGCTGTTCTACAGTATGGTAGTTGCGGAGGTTATGCCTTATCCTGCTAACTAAGCCACGCTAAGTCACATGACTATAGCGTCTCTCGTCTATCCCCTATACGTAGGAGGTGCAAGCACCTACCTAACCTGAAACCCTATACGGATACGGAGTACTTTACGACTGGGGGCGTTCCCCCCCCAGACCCCCCCCCCCTGTACCTGTTCCTAGCAGTCACGGGACTTCCCGATTAGGCCAGCGCCAAGCTTTGTTGCACTTCGCATAACTGTAAAGCGCAAAACAGAAGTAGTAGGGCAGTTGTAGC
>QGMG01000198.1:0-44458 GCA_007825325.1 Lachnellula cervina | reverse complement strand
GTTGGTGTTCTTGAACTGTTTCTGCGGGCAGGGCATGCGGACTTTCAATAGTTTGGAGTCACCATATTGTGATATTACTTTGGAAAAATAAAAACCAACTCTGATATTTTAGCATGTTGAGAATAGTGGGTGTGTATGTGGACTAGGCTGCAATGCAATAAAGGAAGTCAGCCTAGTGGCTAGCTACTTCTACATCAGCTCATGGCCTATATTCCGAGAAGATGAGAGGCTACACGTCCGGAGCTCACCGGTAGACTTATCACTTTGAAATGTTGCTAATGGAGACCTCATTTCCTCGGGGGGGGGGGGGGGGGGGTATATGAGCCTGGGCTGATTGCTTAGGTCAGGCAATACACATGATGTGAACATCGGAACGAGTGGATGAAAGTTCACTTGGTTGAGAAAGGCCTCCGAGCTGAATTCCAGGTCCTTACTATCATGATACATTCACAAATAAAATAATTTGCTTATCCATTAAGAGTGCTTCCTTTGGCGCGTTTCTATCTTGTCTATTGGTGTGCCTTTGCATTCTTGTCAATTTATGTCATTGAGACTGACATTGATGAATGTGAACCTTCTATTCTCGATTCATCTGTTCAACTCTGTTGCTCTTTATTTACGTCTGTGGTATCCCCTATTTAAGATGAAGCATTTTTCATTCTCAAGTATAAGGATCCCTTGCAACCGCAACTTTCACGACTTTTAAGCCATCAATGGCTCCCGCCTTCTGTCTCTAATCCTACTCGAAAATAGGTCTTCGTCGTTGGGTGGTAGAGGGATGTTCTTCTCAGTCCCAAGACTTGAAGGAGAGCGACCAGCACTCTAAGTGTCTTTGCCCTGACACCCAACGCCCAATGGAAATGCTGTTGAAACATAACTTTGGAGCTTTTGGAAGCACACACCGACATGTTCAATCGCATTCATACGCCAAATTCTCATGGGAACGACGTTTTGCTAGTTCCATGATCAAGAATAACCTTTTTCTATTCTTAAAGGTCAGGCACTTCAACCATTCTCTTACGCCGAACGCCACATGTCTTTTCAATGTTGGTGTTGAAGGAGATTTTACATACCAGACACTCGTGATAGAGCTTGACAAATACACCCCGGTGGAAGAACAGAGCACGATTGCATATGATAACCTGGACTTGAGCTGTGCTAGAATACTGGCTTATCTCCAAACACAATGAGGGTTTCGATGCAGCTGCTTGATATATATGCCAGGAATATCTTGCGAGGTAACAGAGAGAGAAGGTATCAGATGCTGCTGCACTAAAGTTGAAATCCTACTCTATCTAGAAATAGCAATGGACTTCTCAGAGAAGGTAACCGCTTGTGGTCGCATTCAGATGTTTGGTTTGTTTCATAGTCATCTATACACAGTTGCTCATTCAATCTTGTCCCGTGATGTGCTCTAATCTCGATTCATTTGCTGCCTGCTGTATTTCACAGCCGTTGGTTTCTTGGTTTATGGTACCACGCTTCTTTCTGGATTGATTGACAAATAACAGAACACTTTGTAGACCTGTACTAAAAAGCTCTTACGCCCATCGACTACAGATCTACCTGCAATATCAAGGAAACCCAACAAACGTCAACTTGGTACAAAGAAAAAAGCAAGAATGCAAACACCAGGGCAAACATCCCGAGATGTCGAGATTCGGATCTTATCCCCTGAAAGCAAACGTGTAGGGGTCTTCGCAACTCGAGACTTAGACAAGGGGGCCCGGATCCTAACGGAGAAGCCCTTGCTAGTCAGACACAACAACGAAGATCTAGAGAAGCAGATCAGTGCCTTACCACCCGACGTCAGACGCTGGTACGATACTCTGGAGCACATCTCCGTCCCTGGAAAAAGCGCAGAGCTATCTCGATTCGAACACAATTCATGGCCATGCCCCGACCTTGGCGCCGACGTCCTCTTTTACCTAACCGCCAGAATCAACCACTCTTGCGTCCCTAACGCAATTCAATTCTTCAACCCCGTCTTGGAAATGAATACGGTGCAGTTGGCATGGGCCGTCAAGGAAAACGACGAGATTACTATTTGCTACATTGAACCTTCGATGGCTCATTGGGCAAGATCGAGCGCTCTGATGCGTCGCTGGGGATTCCACTGCCACTGTATTATCTGCCAGAACCCGGACTCACATGATTGGGAGAGGGAGCGGATTGGAGTGTTGAGACGATGTCTTTTGTTGGGCAGGCCAATAGGGGGAGAAGAACAATCGAATCGGACGCATATGGCGATGGAGCTTATGAATTTGTTGGATAAGGAGGGTTTGTCGGATTATTTGCCTCTGGCATACCGGACTATGAAAGAGCAAAGTCTGGCTCTTGGCGACATGATGAAGATGCGGGAATGGGAGGAGCTGGAGCAGGAGGTTGAAGAGATGCTGCATGGACGAGATGATGATGTTAAGTTGAACCAATGAGAGAAGTGGTGGAATGTCAAAGTTGGCTCGGCCGTGGCAAATACTGTATGAAGTCTTGAATGTGTGCTCACTTCGCCTTGGGGATCCCAGCACCTTCAATTGTTACATTTCGGGTTTTAGAGACATTTGAACAATTGGCAAGCAAGGAAGAATTCCAGAAAAAAAGGCGTGTATTGACTTATTCATAACATTCGCCTAGAGTATGCCCAGTAGGACTTCCAAGGCAATCTCCAGTCTCTAGCTCGCAACTCAGGTCTGAAGATATCAAAGTCATGTTTTTCCAACTTTTCCAGCCATAACCTTGTTGGTACTGCTGGCATAAGGACCCCGAATCCTCTTTCGATGTCATCAACCTGTGAGCGAGTAGTTGAGCTCTGCTCGGCGTACTCATGACCCTCTTCTCCCTCGTGCTCGAAATCATGACCTGCATCTCTGCCCTGCTGCAGATTCTTCAGCATTTCCTTGGCCGTAATCAGATGATCGTTAGCCCTCGTAGCAATTGTGAAAATCGCATCTTTCAACCCCGGAGCTTCAGCTCCTTGCCGGAACACCTCTTCTTCCTTGACTCCAGATTCGGCCATTACATCTAAGGGTAATACCACGGCTCCTTGGCGACCACCTCCAAACGCTGCGTTGTTGCTGTGGTGGTTTGGTGGTGGCGGAAATGCAATCAGCGGCAAGCCTCTAAGAACAGCAGTAATCCCGACAGCTTTCCCAACATGGCTTGCTACATGATCTGTTGCCATGGAGTTTAGAGGGAGAGCTGCTAGCGTCAAGTACATCAAGGTCGAATATGTATTCTCCGCGTACGCCTCCAACGCATCCATGTTCGTATATGGTCGATTGTCCATATATTGCTCTCTTGTATTAATGACTTTCATGAACCATCCTTTCATGACATTCGTGCTGATACCAGGATGCCGACTTTTGAGGGATGTAAGAGCATTGTGGAGGAGGATGGCAACAGGTTCTTTTGGCGGTGTATCGGCGAATGTGCGAGTCACATTGTCTCGCCAAAATTGCATCCGAAGAGCTCCAACTGATGGATTTGATACTAGGTCCGGTATTCTGGCAAGCTCGATATTGAGAGCTCGAATGGAGAGGTATGCATCGCGGGCTTGAGGAGGGACGAAGGTTTGGAGAACATGCGAGGGAGAATCGAAGTTTCTGAAGACTGTTAATTTATTTGAAAAGCTAGGTTAGAATCATGCAACTTACTGTACAAGGTTGGAGCAGTAAGACCTGGCTCCATCAACATCTGCATGTGTTATTCGAGAGGCATGAGGTGCTGGAATACTGCAAGGAGTCGTCGCATATGTACATCTCAATAGTGGCCTGGTTACGGTCTGTATGCGCAGCCGTAAGCTCAACTGTTTAGTATACATCACATTATATTACAAATAAAACAGAGGCAGAGAATTGAAGGGCGATTGTTCCATATGTTGTAAGTTTGACGTCGGGCACGTCATGGATCTTTTTTCTCATTTACGCGACTTCCCGACCTCCAAAACGCGTCTCCTCTTTAACTTCTTTTCATGAGAAATGTCAGAACCTCAACAACCAACGCCAATATGAGTTTTGCAGAATCGGAGGGCCCTCCAACGAAGAAGAGGAGGTTCTTTACAGAAAAACCAGATATTCTTGACTCTTCCCTCGGAGCTGAGCCATCGTTGCCGGATGAAATTGACGCGTTCCCTACTGCAGCGGCTGTAGAACCATATCAGCCAAATGGATTCGATTTATCAATCCCAGGAACTGGGACACCATCGAACAACAAAGAGCCGCAATCGGATGATCATGATCACATACCTGGCTTTGACTCGGAAACATTCGACAGTTTTGTCGGAGACAAAGTCTCGCCAGATGTACTGAAGCAGTTACGAGAGGCGTCTGGGGATAATCTGGAAAGAGCTGTCAATATGTACTTCGATGGATCATGGAAGAAAAAGGCTGCAGCGGTATCTACTGGCAGTATTGGAGGAGGCACAGCACCCAAAGCAATGACAATCAACTCATTCGCGAGGTCGGGAACCAGTGGCGGACACGAGAACAATGGCATGCACGAGGAAGCTGAGAGCCCCCCCATCGAGGTTTCTTTGAATAATACGATGCCAGAATATCGATATGTTGGTGCTTTTGGGGTCGGGGCCTGGGCAACGAGAAGTGGCACTACATTACTCAAGCATGGAGAATCCGTTCGCATTGAGAGGCAAAAAATACAACCGCCAAAACCCACCGTGGGCAAGGGCAAAGGGAGGCCCGCCGTAACACCACTCAAACCAAACAGTGCTGCAGCCAAACGAGTCGATGTCATTGTGCGCTTCACAAATCCGAAGGGAGAAGAGGTTGGGAGACTTCCTAGGGAGACCGCCAATTGGGTATCTACATTGATTGATCAAAAAGTGTGCAGGTTCGAAGGAACTTGTGTTTATGCCCCGGAAAGGATTAGGACAAATGACACCATATTCTTGCAGTTACGGTGCTCACTGCTTAGAACTGCGTTTGACAATAGAGGCTTCAAGCCGTCCGATAACCGTAAGACCGGTATCTTTGAGGAAAAGGAATCATCGGAGGAAAAGGATTTACGATTGCGTCAAGTGGCCCTTGTAAAGCTTTTTGAGGAAGTGAATCTTCTTCCCTCTAGGACTTCGGAAACCACCGCAAAATACAAGCGGGAAGGACTCTTACAAGCAGCTGAGGTGGCAGAGCAGTATGAGAACTCCAAACCAAAGAAATCAAATTCTGCTGAGAATGTTGGATCTTCTCCCCCATCCGCCGAGGAGGTCGAGGAAGGAAAGGAGCTTGAACAAGATCAGCTTGATACGTTGTACAAGAAAGCACAATCTTTCGACTTCAACGCCCAAGCTGCAGAACCCGCTGAAACGTTCGCTATGGATCTGAGGCATTATCAGAAACAAGCCCTGCATTGGATGATGTCCAAGGAAAAGGATGAGAAGGACGAGAGCAAAGAAGTCTCTATGCATCCCTTGTGGGAGGAATATGCTTGGCCCGCGCGAGATATGGAGGACAAAGACTTACCTCAAGTCAAGGATCAAGCCAACTTCTATGTCAACCCTTATAGTGGGGAACTCTCGCTCAAGTTCCCGGTACAAGAGCAGCACTGCCTTGGTGGCATTTTGGCAGATGAGATGGGCCTGGGCAAGACTATTGAGATGATGAGTTTAATACATTCTCACAAGTCAGATGTCGGCATGAGACTTGACGGAGCAAGTTCCCTACTGCAATCAGTCAACAGTCTGCCAAGGTTACCGGCAGCTTCCGCGAACGTAGAACGGGCACCGTGTACTACGCTTGTTGTGGCCCCAATGTCACTTCTAGCACAGTGGCAAAGTGAAGCAGAAAATGCTTCAAAGGATGGTACGATGAGGAGCATGGTCTACTACGGAAACGAGAAGACGGCGAATCTTCAGGCTCTTTGCTGCGAAGCTAATGCCGCGTCTGCTCCAAACGTCATCATCACAAGTTATGGTGTTGTGCTTTCTGAATTCAACCAAGTTGCTGCGAGGAATGGAGACAGAGCTACGCATGGAGGACTATTTTCTCTGAACTATTTCCGCATCATCCTAGATGAGGCCCATCACATCAAAAACAGGCTGAGCAAGACCGCTAAAGCTTGCTATGAGCTTGATGCTGAGCATCGATGGGTGCTGACAGGCACACCTATTGTTAATCGGCTGGAAGATCTATTCAGTTTGGTTCGGTTCTTGAGAGTTGAACCTTGGAGCAATTTCTCGTTCTGGAAAACTTTCATTACCATGCCTTTCGAATCCAAGGACTTTATGCGAGCCCTAGATGTTGTTCAGACTGTTCTCGAGCCACTGGTTTTGCGGAGAACAAAGGATATGAAAACACCAACTGGCGAGGCACTGGTACCCCTTCCACCGAAGTCTGTGGATATTGTCGATATCGGGCTGTCGAAGCCAGAGCGTGAAGTTTACGACCACATCTTCAATCGCGCCAAGCGCACATTTGCAGCTAATGTTGAAGCTGGAACGGTACTGAAAGCTTATACGAGTATCTTCGCCCAAATTCTTCGCTTGAGACAATCCTGTTGCCATCCAATTCTGACTCGGAATCAAAATCTCGTCGCGGACGAGGAAGACGCTGCTGAAGTGGCGGATGCTGCTAGCGGACTGGCCGATGACATGGATTTGCAGTCTTTAATTGAGCGCTTCACTGCTGTTACAGATGATGCAGCAGATGCGAATGTTTTCGGTGCTCATGTCCTAGCGCAGATTCGCGATGAATCTGATAACGAATGCCCAATCTGCTCTGAAGAACCAATGATTGAGCAGACAGTCACAGGATGCTGGCATTCCGCATGCAAGAAATGCCTACTTGATTATATCAACCACCAAACAGACAAGGGCGAGCTTCCTCGCTGCTTCAGCTGTCGGGAGATCATCAACACGCGTGATATATTTGAGGTAGTGAAGGACGAAGGCCACCCGGATACGAAATGGAGCTTGCAGAGACTTGGTTCCAACTCTTCCGCAAAGATAGGGGCGTTGATGGCCCATCTCAAGGCACTGAGAAACGAGCACGCCGGTACAAAGTCCGTCGTTTTCAGCCAGTTTACATCCTTTCTTTCCCTGATTGAGCCAGCTCTTACCCGAGCCGCTATACCATTCCTCCGACTCGACGGTTCCATGGCTCAAAAGGCCCGCGCTGCGGTTCTCACAGAATTCGCTGCTAGTAAAAAGGGTGTTGTGCTTCTATTGAGTTTGAGAGCTGGAGGAGTAGGACTGAATCTGACGATGGCGAAGCGAGTGTTCATGATGGATCCGTGGTGGAGCTTTGCTGTCGAGGCACAAGCTATTGATCGTGTACATCGTATGGGACAGACGGACGAGGTCAAGGTTTATAGGTTTATTGTAAAGGAAAGTGTGGAGGAGAGGATGCTGAAGATTCAGGACCGGAAGAAGTTTATGTGAGTACCCCTTTTTCTTCCTTGAAGCAATTACTAATGGAGATGATAGTGCAAGCTCCCTAGGCATGATGAGTGACGAGGAGAAGAAATTGCAACGCATCGAGGATATCAAGCAGTTACTAAGCTAGACTGGCGTTTGTATCATATTGCGGCGTTTTGGCATTATATATAAAGCATAGCTTGCGGGCATTAATAGAAATGGCTTTCTACGGGCATAAGTTTTATCTCTTGTTAAAGTACTGTGACTGTACTAGACAGATTAGAAGCAACATGTTGTAGGCATACTAGTCGTCACAGGTTTTGCACCCCGTTTATGAATTCACCTTCAACCACCGACGGGCCAACTTGCTCTTCTAATTGAATTCACCGCCGAAAACAACCAAAGACTCCTTTGTTGCACGTCGCACTTTTTCAACTCGACGCGGGCTCCATTTTATAGGTAGGTAGGTGTAGGTAAGCATAATAACATTTTGGTTTTACAACACGCCTCTCAGGGGCTTGCCTCGCTTAATGTTCCCTCCCCTTCCTTAAGTAAAAGAAAGTACTATTCGAGTAGCTACGTGTATTAAGTAGGACCGCTTACGACTATTAATCCGTTTCATATTCTGTGGTCACAGATAGAAGCTTTGGACCTCAATCTTAAGTTGTACCGTGTACTTTGTATTACATAATTTGAGGACCGTCTTAACGCAAAACACGAACGTTTGTTGAAGTCATCCGGGAAAGCGACTTCAGCCACGTGGACGATAACATTCCCTACTGCAATGATACGTGACGAAGAATGCATAACTTGATTGGAACAACGCGAGAAGGACGCCAGTATTGGAAGCAAAAAGAATGAGAGCAATCAAATCGGATCTGGCTAAATGTCATATATAAAGCAAAATCCATTAACTGCTATTCCAGAATAATTTCAACGTAAAGCTGATGGAAAGGCTGACTCCAGTCTTTGAAACCTCAATTACAGTATGCGGGTCCAGCCACCTATTTTTAGTCTTCAGCCGCATTTGTGCCGCATCCCTTTAATTTCCTACGGAGTAACTACCGGCGGCGGTTTGGAAAAACTGGGGAAGCGCCGTTGACGCGCGTAACAAGAGACTCGAGAGTCGAGAGATGGAATCGAGCATCATGATTTTTGAGAGAAGATGGAGGATAGAAGATAGAAGATAGATATCTTAGTATATATAGTATTTCGGGTGAAGAAGAAAATGAGAATGCATTGCATGAAAAGTTACCTTTTCCTGCGACTCGGGAGTTGTGCGAAAAATAATCCTACAGTGCATTAGTAGCTATACCCCTCCGTGAATATAAAAGCGGCACTCAATTCTGCTGATTTCTGTATCTGAAACATTAATAAGTGGCGCCGCTTTTGTCAGCTTGAGAACCCCCAGTAGTCGCTTGACCTCGCCGCAGTTTCCAACCACTGAAGCTGCTCAACAACAAGCCTCCTCTTCTCTTCTTCCCCTCGCTTTCCTCCTTCTGGATGATCGAAACATGATTGAACGACCATGTATTCTTCCTTTCGTTCTCTGTCTCTTTCCTTCCTCATAGCCGTCGCCTTCGCCCAATACCCGCCGGCTTCCAATCTGACTACCATCAAGTCGCCCGTCGATGGCAACATAACCATCTCTTACAAACAGCCGCCCGTAGGCACATGCCAAACAGCCTTCGATACGCAACAGCAGTATACAGGGTGGGTTAATATACCCGGCAACTACTCAACAAATACATTCTTTTGGTTCTTTGGAGCGCGCCAACCGACCGATTCGCTCACAATATGGCTCAATGGAGGACCAGGCTCCAGCTCCATGCTCGGCCTCTTCACTGGGAATGGTCCATGCGAAGTGGTTGAGCTTGCACAGGGGAAGTTTGGGACAATAGCTCGAGAATATGGATGGGATCGAGGGTCCAATATGCTCTACATCGATCAGGTATGCGCGCGCGGCTTTCATGCACCTCAGGGGTTTTTTCGCAATGGATTCTGGCGAATGCCGCAAAGATTATGGCAAATTGAAAATACAGAATGAAGAGTTAATGTCGGAGGAGCATCGTATGGGTGTGCGAAGTAGTTTGCCGTCCAAGTGGTCAATTGCAAAATACCCCTCGTTTTCAGATAGTGAAACAAATTTGTTTACAACATCAGCTAACCTCCTCCAGCCCAATCAAGTCGGCTTCTCCTACGACACGCCTACCAATGGCTCCCTCGATCTTCTTACGTCGGACTTATACACACCACCTCAAGTTCTCCCGAAGTCGCAGCCTGCGGATACGTTCATGAACGGAACTTTCAACACACTGAACCTGAACAACACTGCGAATACTACCGAGATAGCTGCTATGGCGATTTGGCATATGCTTCAAGGGTTTCTTGGGGCATTTCCTCAGTATATGCCAAATAGTACAGCTGTGGGTGTTCATCTGTTTGCAGAAAGTTATGGCGGGAAGTACGGACCTGCTTTCGCAACTCTCTGGGAACAACAGAACAACAGACGTTCGAATGGGACAATATCTAGGAACGGTACTCTCGATATCAAGCTTGCCTCTCTCGGGATAATCAATGGCTGTGTGGATGACCTTGTTCAAGCCCCGTATTACCCCATAATGGCGATCAATAATTCGTTTGCTTATGAATCTATCAATCCAACCAGAGCCATGCTAGCAAGTGCTAGCTTCACTTCAAATGGGGGTTGTCGGGATCTTATAAATCAATGTCGAGCTGCCGTTGGTGCTCAAGATCCGGATAATGAAGGCGATGTGGGTGTTGTCAACAGCTTATGTTCGAATGCGTATAGCTTTTGTAACACTAATATCGTGGAGCCATACTTCGATGCTGGAAGAAGCATTTACGACATATCTCACCTTCTTCCGGATTCCTTTCCTCCGAGTACTTACTTGGAATACTTGAACAGCGCAGATTTCCTAGCTGCTATAGGCTCACCAGTCAATTATACCGAGACGAATACGCAAGTCGTCAAGGCCTTTACTTCTACCGGAGACTATGAAAGGCAAGGCTATGTTCCCGATATTGCAGCCCTTCTCAACGCCGGAATTCGCGTGGGCTTCATGTATGGTGATCGAGACTACATCTGCAATTGGCTCGGTGGAGAAGCCATCTCCCTGGCCGTTGCCACACAAGCAGGTGGTTCCTACTCAACACTTTTCCGCGCCGCAGGTTATGCTCCCATAATAACCAACACCTCCTACATCGGCGGCGTAGTGCGCCAATATGGCAACCTCTCTTTCAGCCGCATCTATGACGCCGGTCACAGCGTCCCCGCCTATCAACCAGAAACAGCCTTTGAAGTCTTTGCGCGCATCATGTCTGGTACCTCCGTCTCAACAGGCGAGATCATCAATCCAGCCGTATACAATACCACTGGGCCCGCAAACGCAACATACACAGCAAGTCTCCCCGCTTCACCAACAAATACTTGCTGGCTACGCAATATCTTGGAGACATGCAACGACAACCAGAAGAACATGATAATAGGGAACGAAGGCGCGATCATCAACGGCGTGCTCTACGACGCGGCGTCAGACTGGAGTTCACCAGGCTCTTCTACTACCGCAGATGTAGTTCCCAATCCATCCGGCACTGGCTCCGTGTCCGTTACGACCACGACACAAGTCCTCACTGGCCTCTTCACCGCAACCAGCACACCGAGCCCGACGTCGACGAAAAAGAAATCGCTCGCTACCCACCCATCGGCACTCAATGGCTTGCTACTCTTAATGTTTATTCCATTCCTGCTTTGACCTCCACCTCGCATATAGAAACAGCGGCACACAGCCCCATTGTTTTCTTTTGGAACGAATTGGGAATAACCAAAAAGCGTTTCAAACATAATTATCACCCAGCGTTTTCTTCTTCTTCAACATTCATTCATTCATTTGTATACATCAACCAACCAACCAGAAATCTTGGTTCACGGAGTTTTTGTTTTTTGTTTTGATTCTTGTATTGATTTGCATATACCCTGACTGGCGAAAACCGAGATGAAAGAAGATTTGGGTGGGGGGGCGCAGCTGGCTTTTTGGGCGAGGCGTAATACACATGCATGCATAGGAGGGAGCGAGCGAAGGAAGAGCTAAGCGGAAGCGGAAGATTATAGAGTTGTATAGATGAATGAGAAGAAAAGTGTTACAAAACCTTGTTTGGGTGATGAAAGTGCTGCTTTTTCTTGTGGGATGTTAATGTCCTGCTCGGCGTGGGGTGCCTGCCTGTTCACCGCGCGGAAATATGGGGAGATCAAGTAGCAGCGCGTCCAAACTGGGCTGTGAGTACTGTTATTGGATGTGATACAAGTTTAACATTAAAATCTTGAAAATCACAGCGAGGGTCACATTGTATAACGTAGTGAGGGTAATTGTAGATTGAAATATTTTCAATTTAAGCCACCACAATTTACTGAATCCTTTTAAACTAACGAGTCTGCTCTGCCATAACCACACAGCCTTTGCAGCGAATCTTCCCTATCAAGGAACTAATCTGTTTGAGTGTCAGCTAGTCATTCATTTCCTGCTGAAGGTAGAACAAATAGCATGATTGTAAATAGATATCAGATCTAAGCCTTGTCACAGGCATTATCATCAATACCAACGTGTGGCTTATGTTGACCGTCGTGATAAATTGATCATCATGTAAAGTGGAAAGAGCAAAAGACAAATAATAACGTACCAGGTAGTGGGTTGCTGCTCCTACTTAAAAGGCCTTTTCAGGCCGCCAAGGAGAAACTCGCAGAATGTTCCACTGATTCCGAATGATTTTCACCCTGGGCTGCTCATCACACCGCCCATATGTGCTGGATCGTATCCCACTCGCCTAGAAGCCCCCCAAGTTCAAAAGCAGAAGGGACACGAAGACAACGATTTGCGTGGTGAAACATGCTCTAGAAGCTCAAAATCTTGAATCATGGACTGTAAAGGCTGAACCTGGGATTGTTAGCGAGATTCGCGAAGAAATATCGCTATATCAATTGAAAGGTGAAAGCATTTTCAGTCAAGACAGTCTCGTCAACGCCAAGGCTTGGACATATGCTTGTCATTTGTCGGTCAAGATCATCATAATGCTTGACAACTCGAAAGAACATAGAGAAGGGGTATGAGTGATTCTCACCTTTCGGAATGGGTCAGACCAATTCCAGGTGAAGAAGAGCCAATCAAGGCCTCTACACAGATCCATGAGAATGATTCTCCTGATATGGGACAATGAAGCGATTTTGGCCTAGAAGTTCAAGGTCAGCATATGCCTTCATGGAAAAACATGTGACAATGTTATGGATGGAAAACAGATCAGAAGGCATGAATGGTTTAATTTGATTTGTGTCAGCATCGGTTACCCGAATCAGACTCGTCATCTAAAATGCTCATCATAGTAGGTGATGGTGGAGATGAAGAAAAGAGACCACATACCTTCACATCTTCATGATGAAGAGCGAATTCGACTGTTGGAATGGTATAGCAACAGCTACATATAATTAGCATCGTGTCCCAGTAGAGTGCGAAATCAATTGTGGGAAACGAAAAATCTGAAATCAGTGGGCGAGGTTTTCTAGGCCTGCCACGAAGGGGCATCTCCAATCATAAACCAGTCTCTTTTGAGATCTGTCGGAGCCCAGTGCCATTCATCCTTTCAGATGTAAAAAGATATAGGAAGAACAGGAAATATCGATGGCATACCTTGAAAGATGACTCTCGTTTACAAGAGGGCAAGTTCTTTCCTGAATTGGACATCGTCAGCAATGAATCTTACGGAAGATGTCATATTCAATAAAGAAGATTGAAGGCAGCTCAGTATCAGCCATTTTTGACTTCAAAGACTTGTGGTCTCAGTCGGTAATTTCCAGCGTGCAAAGCACTCTGATCATCATCGCCATTGGTATTCGGGAAGCAGTGGGAGAAGCACATACTCAGCAGGTGTTAGAGGCTAGGTGTCGAGGTAGAGGTGTCTGAGGTCATTGGTTAGCAAGATGCTCCAAGCAAACTAGGTATTTATAAAAATGCTTCGAATTCCTTCATTCAGACTGACGTGCAGGTTATTCTCATCGCCTATTCCTCGTCAAAGGAATAGGCTGCGAAGACTCTAGTGCGTTTGCTCATCTTGTAAGGTCCTGCGGTGATAGCTACGTGCCACCCGTGTAGATAGGGCATAGCCACCATCCAGAGGGAAGAAGAGAGGTGGAGTATCTTACCATTGAGAAGCTACCTCCGAGAACATCCAGAGCGGCACCGTTGCAGTTGCTGCTTTTCATATCTACCGCGATGAGATTGGGGTACGCAAGGAATATGCAAGCTGCGTGAAGCAGCTGCTGGTTGTTGTTCACATGTTGGATGTTGGATGTGTTGGAAAGAAAGTCCTCGAAGCTTTCGCGAAATATTTTCTTGAAGTGGGCTCGTCACGCTAGCGTCAGGCCAGTCTAACCGTATGTAGAAAAGAGCTCTCACATGACATGAGACTTGGTGAAAGCCTGCCCCTCGATTACTGAGGAAACTGAGCCGACCCCTCAACGGAAAAGCGAAACTAAATTGCCATAGCTTCTCGCTGTCGCGCCGTCGCGGAAAAGGCTCGCGACCAAGGAGTCAAGGACGAAGGATAGATACAAGTACAAATACACCAATCCGGGATCGCCCGTCATTACAAAAGTGTACCCAATCCAATGCTTACACCAAATCAAAAGTGTTCCTATCGTGAACTCTTGCTCCACCCGGCAAATCCTCGTCCCTGAGGTTTCCCCTGATTATTCTCCCATTTCTCCGTCCATGGTGGCCAGTACCGGTACTGTATGCGGGGCTGTGACATAACCAACGCACGGCGATTACTTGCTGCTGTTGACGACGGGGTTTAAGATCCCTAAGAATCCCACAGCCGCGGATCAAGGCATGATAAAAGCGTCGGTATCTACTACACAGAGAAGTCTATTCCTCTTTCCAGCAAACCCTCCTTTGTGATTCCATTAAATCTAGCTTTCCCGTCTCCCATACAAACCTCGTTGTCCTGCCCCGCTCTACCTAGTGCCACCTCCACCCGAGGTACTCTACTACCATACCTACTATTACTCAACCTCATAAACAATATTCCTACTATATTTTCCTACTTGACCTTCAGATTCAATACACAACTCTTCTGTCAGAATGGCTAGCAACGGAAACTCGCAGGGATCGGCTGAGAAGATCAACACCGACATCGTGAGAAGCTTCTGAATGCCCCACTACGGATGAAGAGATTTTGACTTAAAGATCTAGGTGACCCTCACCCGGTTCTTAACTGAGGAGCAAGCAAAGCACAAGGAGGCCACAGGAGATTTCACGTTTGTCTCTATATTCCAAACCACCCTGTGCAAGAACTGACAGTGCAACAGACTCCTCTGCCACGCCCTCCAATTCTCCTTCAAATCAATAGCCTACTACATCCGACGAGCCACCCTCATCAACCTCACCGGTCTCGCAGGCTCAAGCAACACGACAGGAGATGACCAAAAGAAGCTCGATGTCATCGGAAATGACCTCTTTATCGCCGCCATGCGCTCCTCAGGGAAATGCGCCGTTCTCGTCTCCGAGGAGGAGGAAGAAGCTATTTACTTCCCCGAACACAAGGAAGCGAGATATGCGGTCGCGTGCGATCCCATTGATGGCTCTTCCAACTTGGATGCTGGTGTGTCTGTTGGTACGATTTTTGGAATTCATAAATTGCCAGAGGGATCAACTGGGACGAAAGAGGATCTGTTGAAGCCGGGAACCGAGCTGATTGCTGCGGGGTTCACCATGTATGGTGCTTCTACTCAACTGGTCATCACAATGAAAGGAGGAAGCGTCAATGGGTTCACAATGGATAGCGCGCTTGGGGAGTTCATTCTCACTCATCCTGATATGCGGATTCCCAAGAAGAGATCCATCTACTCGGTCAATGAGGGAAACTCCCTGTATTGGGAAGAACCCGTGAAGGCTTACTTCAACTCATTGAAGTTCCCTGCTGAGGAGGGTGGCAAGCCGTATTCTGCGAGATATATCGGGAGTATGGTTGCTGATGCGTACCGAACGCTACTTTACGGTGGCATTTTCGCGTATCCTGCGGATAAGAAGACTCCCAAGGGAAAGCTCCGCATTCTGTATGAGTGTGCTCCCATGGCTATGGTTTTCGAGAATGGTAAGTCGTGCTTTATTCTACAACTTTGCACCTACTAACATCTTTCTAGCTGGTGGCCAAGCATTGAACAGCAAGATGCACCGGATGATGGAGGTTGTGCCAGAAAATATCCATGATAGATCAGGTATCTTCATGGGCAGTTACGATGAGATGGAGCAAGTCAAGAAGTTCCACAAGTGATGCAAGTACATATGAGATGACGGCCTTGGATGATTAGATTACCTTTACAAGACTGTACATGCATAGCAGGAGTCCATAGGCAAATCTTTTGACTAGACAAGCAATTGACTTTTCTAAAGGTACAAGTGCTACACATTTCTCTGCTGTCACCTACTGCACTCACTCAAGCCGGCGAATATAAGCCGAAGAAAGTGTGATATCTTTATTTTTAGTTTCGGTTTCTGTTTGCCGCGTTTGTTAGCTGGCTCCTACAGCCACAATACTGTGAAACAACAGAGATGAGAAACGTAGCATAAAAGCAGCGAGAGTTTGCACGATGCGGAGTGAGATTTGTTTTGGTGTGAATATGTCAATACACCCGATGTAGCCCATTAAACCAGCGCCACTGCCTAATCCCCAACTCCAACGCCCTTCCTTTTGAGGTTTTACCTAGAACCTAGAATTTAGGAAAGAACATTGGCGTGTTCTTCTTCCACTCCTGGTAGTCCTTGCGGTCACCATACTTCTCATCATACTTATTCTCGCTCAGCGGAATCCCCGAGACCTTGAAGAGCAAGAACGTCACAAAAGCAGGAGACACAGCAGCCATGCCCAGACCCAAGATTCTGCCGTAGCTGGTGCCAGCGAGGCCCATGCCAACCTGGCCTACGTTGCTCATGAGGACACCTGCTGCCGTGGTGGCGATTCCAGTCCAGAGCGTACTCTCTCCCTGGCAGATTATCAATATCAATATCTCGTTCTTTTTGAAATTTTGAAGCGGAGAGAGAAGGCTTCGCTTACAAAGTAATTGGGATGGCGGCTTTTACCCCACAATCCACGCGTCAGGAAATCTTCATCGTGCTCCTTGTTCTTCTTCGCTTGTACCCAGGCGTTCTTTTGTCTGTCGGCCGTAACCTCGAATGTCAGACCACCTGCGAAGAGCAAGAGGCCGATGATGTCGGTTACGCCGACTAGAGGCAAGGTGGAGAGCGCTACGTGAGGAATCGAGTTCAGGGCGAGGACGGGCATCAGGCAGAGGGATACCCAGGTTGCTGGTTTTTGTTAGAGATGCATAAAGAAGGAGCGAGGGAAAGGTACCTTGGACCATGAAAGCCCCGAAGAACTTTGGTGGGGACTTCTTGATTTCATCGAATCTTTATGTGTCAGTTTTGTTTCCTTTCAGAGAAAGTGGTAATACCTGGAATCCTTCCCATCTGATATAACCCTCTGGAAAAGATATGTGCCCACTGCATCCAGGTTAGCTCCAACCCCCTTCAAGAGCAACAACAAGTCTCAACTCACATCTTGTAGCCCACTGTATAACAAGCAGTTAGCACGTGATACCTGACGTTTCAGACTAGAAAGGAGCACGTACCACAGCAACCGCAGTACTTATGACAACCTGCCTCCAATTAAGCCCATTGGGCCCTCCCTTGCCAGTCAAAGCATCCAGCAAACTCGGCAACGCAGGCTGCGCTTTCCCCGCCAGCGACGCCGCCGCTCTGGCTCTCAAAGCCGGAAGATACAAGCTCAACGCAGTCACAGAAATGTAAGTCAACGACCCAGAAAGGTCATAGAAACGTTCGGATTGCGCGAGGATGGATGGGACGGCTACTGCTGCTTGGATAGCAAAGGCTGCGCCGATGGAAGGGACGAGCGTGCGGATGAAGGGGTTGCGGAAGTTGGTAACGTGGAGGAGGGAGCTGAGGAGTGTCATAGTTGCAGATGAATGGTTGAATGAATTAAGTGATTTTGTGTTTGATAGATATCAAAAGGATAGATATCTAAAGTAAGTTCCTGCGTTCTTGTATAAGTGCTGTCTGGAAAGGTTTAGTAGCCTTGCAGGGTCATGACGCACACGACATGGAATTCGGACGCGGGCGCGGGTCTCACATTCGTCCGCCAGTTCAGCCTTGTATTGTCTTTGATGTGAGTTTGAGATACCCAGGCCAGGCTGCATTAGCTGTGCTCTTGACAATAGCTGGAGGTCAATTGCTCCCACAAGAATGCTGAGAGGACCGGGGATGGCACGTGACGAGTCTCATGTTGGAATGACTTGTACAACTACTTGTCCAGTTGTACAAGAAGTCTCAATCACGTTCGCTAAATGGACCTTTTTCTCTGTCACCATACATATGGTAAAAGCAGACATCATTGCCCTTAAGAGGACGCCCGAGTGGAAGATGCTGTGCGGTCAACTCTCAGGAACATGACCAGCTGTAGCAACCTCCAGAATCTCCCTTTCCATCCCTTCCACTAACACAACTTCTATGCCGGCGTCTTCCATCTGTTTCCTCCCGGTATTCTCACCAACAAACTTCTCGGGCTCTTTAACCCCCACGTAGACTGTCTTGATAGTCTTCCCTAGCCTCAATATCCTCTGGACGCAGGGTAGATTCCCACTCAATCGTTTGAAGCACGGCTCAACAGTCGTATAGAGGACCGTCTCTTTCGGTAGAATATCTCCCAGTTGTTCCTCCAAAATATCGTGCTCTTTGGCCAGCTTTATGAAGCATGACTGTTCTGCGTGTGTATTGCCTTCGCATTCAAGCGTATATCCTGTCGCGAGGACAGTATTCGTCTTCCTCTCAACGAGGAGGGCTCCGACTCGGTAATTTGTAGGCTTTGGAGGTGACTTCCGGGCAAGATTCAAAGCTTGCTGCATGTAATCAACATGAATACTAAGCGCCATGGCGGTGGTGACGCTCAACGTGGCTTGTTGCACCTAAGGCTTGTTGATCAATTTGAAGGCCGTCTAGTAGATGTGGAATTCTTTATAACATCCCTTCCCTGCGCATAATCGCATTGCTTGCTTTAGCTTGAAGCTGAAAAGTGAGAGTATATTATAGAAGTGGGGTGCGACAAATATCGAATTAGCTACGTATCGTAAGTATACCTACCGTAGGCCTAGGCCTAGGCCTAGGTACCGGGCCGGGAGCTAAAAGCGGCGCTACTTTGGCTGCTTCAGACCGGAGTGGAGCTACGTCACGGAAACCATGAGAACTAGAACTGTAACGGTATATCCTGAATCCTTGAGACGGTCATCCGACTTCTCCCTCTTATGGATAACCTCGCCGAACTTAAACCACGCACTCCTCTCTCAGTCAGTCCAATTACCCAATTACGCCCTCTCCTTGCGCCCCGCGACCTTTCATTACTCCGTACTCCGTATTCAGTCCCTCTTTCCACGACTCAAGGCTCAAGCTTTGTCTCCGGAATCTGCGGAGCGTTCGCGCAGATAGAAGGGCACGCGCCGCTCGATCTTTATGCTGGGCGCCCGGCATTCGAGACCAACATCAACTGAACACATGGAACTTGCCAGGTTGTGGTCATGTCTTCTGAGATCGCACTACCGAAGATCAGGGTGATCAATACACACAATCTGGCTGGGAGCGCTACTGGCACAAATGGCACATCGGGCCTGGAGTCTCCCTCAAATACCACGGATGGCGGTACTTCTGCGAGGCCGAGGTCTGCAACCTCTTCAGAAGGTATGTTTCCTTCCGTTCATTATATGACTTTCTTGTTCTCTAGAGGGTATGCCAGCTTTACTAAATATGTGCAAATGCTACTACTGTGCCTCTCTAATCGTTGTTGCGCTTACGCTGACCTATATCGCTGCTACTTCAGGCAATGCACAGCCAAATGGCAAAAAGTCACCAATCAAATTAATACGAAATACTACATCAAGCAAAGAGGCGAACGGAGGCAAACCGTCTGCATCGGCAGGGCGGCCTCCAACTGCTATCGATCCGCTCTCACATGTATGTCTCGTATACTTGAACCACTGAACAATGGAGTCGGCGATAATGTTCCAAGGAAATCAGGAAGGGGCACATGCTGATGATATGGCATAGCACATCCTCCGACGTACCAACACTGAGAATACTATCCCTCCAAAGCTGCGCAATGCGGCCACCGATAGCACCAACGTTGAAGTTGGGAGTCCCAACAGCCCCGAAATAGGAACACCTGGAAGGCAAATTACACCTGAGATTATTCGAAGTGATAGTAATCCTATAAAAGAGAAGAAGTGAGTAAAGCGCCCCAGTATCTGATAAGCCGGCGGATCTAGTAGGGCTGCTTACTGAGCGCTTGAAATTGTGGCTTGCTTATAATACCAAGCGTCTCACATAATGTTTGTACACGTCACAGAATCTGATGGTGAACTTCTAGAAAAGGCGTCTCGTTTCTCAGTCGATTTAGCATCATCGGTGGAAAGAAAAAGGATCAATCCTTGGATGGAGATGATGATGAATCGGAGCCGGGCGACGCGCGTACGGAAGGGATGAACGCGCATGTTTTCTCCTCTTCAATAGGTGCGAACGGGTACATGCCGCAGCACAAAGAGCCGCCAAGGTACATCAAGGTTCGAGCACATAATAAGAAGTCGCGGGAGTTCGATCGCATGTTTCTGGCACAAGAATTGAGTGGTACCAAGCATGAATCCTCCGATGAAAAGGTTCCGGGCCTTACAACTACAGCGGAAATACACCATGGGGGAGGTAAGCTATCAAAAGCACATAAGTCGAGTGGAGCTATATGGGCCACGGAGTTTAGCAAAGATGGCAAGTACCTGGCAGCAGCCGGTCGAGACCAAGTTGTAAGAGTATGGGCAGTAATTTCAACACCGGACGAGAGACAAGCTCATGAAGGCGAGGAGGATATGTCTTCGAGTGCTTCTGGAGGCGAACGCTTAAGTACTCCCGTTTTCAGGTCAAAACCTATTCAAGAGTTCGATGGCCACACTGGAGATATCCTTGATCTAAGTTGGAGCAAAAATAATTTTCTACTGTCTTCATCTATGGATAAAACAGTACGGTTATGGCACATCAGTAGAAAAGAATGCCTCTGTACTTTCAAACACAAAGATTTTGTCACTTCGATCGCATTTCATCCTACGGACGACCGATTCTTCCTTGCTGGATCACTGGACTCCGTCCTGCGACTATGGAGTATTCCTGACAAGACTGTGGCATTTTGGAACCAACTGCCCGATTTGATTACTGCCGTAGCCTTCACTCCGGATGGCAAGACTGCGATGGCTGGGGTACTGAGCGGTCTTTGTCTATTCTACGAGACAGAGGGATTGAAATACCACACGCAGATTCATGTGAGATCTTCCAGGGGGAAGAACGCGAAGGGTAGCAAGATCACGGGGATCCGAACAGCAACATGGCCTGGAGATCCAGAAGGTGACATCAAAGTCTTGATAACGAGCAACGACTCTCGAGTTCGAATGTATAATCTCAAGGACAAGAGCTTGGAAATGAAGTTCAGGGGCCACGAAAACATTTGCAGCCAGATCAATGCTAGTTTTAGTGACGACTTTCAATATGTCATTTGTGGCAGTGAGGATCGAAAAGCCTACATCTGGAACACGGCAGCGATTGAGGGCGAAAATAAGGACAAGAGGCCGGTCGAGTACTTTGAAGCTCACGCAGACATGGTCACTGCTGCAGTGATCGCTCCGACTAAAACGAGACAGCTCCTAAGTGCCTCTGGTGATCCTATTTACGACCTCTGCAACCCACCTCCAGTCATGTTGTTGAGCAGAGAAGAGTCGAATGTGTCATCTATGCCTCGACAAGATTCGGAAAAACGGCATTCCGACCCTGTCAGTGAGCCTCCGTCAAAAAAGCCTGAAGAATCCCCTGCATATCTTGCCCGATGTACGCATCTTGACGGCAATATAATTATCACAGCGGACTATTTAGGTGGGATTAAAGTGTTTCGTCAAGACTGGTATGTATTTGCCTGAACCCCCAGCTATTTCTCCGAAGCATCGCTGATTTTGTTTTTCAAGTGCTTATCAAAAGCGTCGTAATGACCACTGGGAGACAAGCTCGACGTTCTCCAAGAAAGTGCTAGGGCGTAGCAGCTCCATCATAACAAAAGCCTCTGTTGGCTCTCACTCTCGACGCAATTCGATCTCTCAGAACTCCTTGGCAGGGCTGCCATCAGATCACATTTTATCTTGGCGGAATACTGTATTAGACAGTAGTCCTCGAAGTGGAGCCAAAACAAATGAAAGTGATCGCAGTGTTTCACCTGGTAAATTCAACAGAAGCTCTCAGTCTACTTCTAATTCTCAGAACAACCTCGCAAGCGCGGCTCGACAGCAGCAGTATGCCGGAACTCCTCTTACGCAAACAACCTCGAGCGTCGCTACAACGAGTCCACCCCAAAGTCTATACAAAGCACCAACCAATAACCAACCACCCACCCCAAGTTTCAGCTTTCAGGGTGCTGACGACAATGGACTGAAACTGGACGCTTCTGGAAAGAGTTATCAATTCTGGAATCCGGCGTCATGGAAAACCCAAACGAACCAGTCTAGTTCTAAGCTGGATGCGGATGGTTTGAGACCGCCAAATACTAGGGGAACCAGTGAGGTGAGCAAACTAAGTAGCGACGAAACAACATCAGGGGAGCTAGAGGATGACAGCGACAGCGAAGCTTTATCATGCAAGAAATGCCGTGGTAAAGATTTTAGGGCGCGAAAAGTGGTTGGGAAGGGACAGAGGCTGGTCTGTACAAAGTGCGGAACGACAGCGGGTTAGATATCGGATGTGATGAAGATACGTGATGTACGATTAACGAGGAGTGGTTGTCTGGTTATTAGCGACTTTTTCAATGGCGTTGGATCGGTTCCTAGATATCCAGGATGGACTACATCGACGATGGCTACGAGATCCTCTTGAAGATATCCCAAAACGAAAACTCTTCAAACCTAAAAGCACCTGATCCACCAGATCCGCTAGCTCGGCCGCTTCAATTTTCTCTATTATTTGTGGGAATCACCAGAACTTCCAAGTTCCAGCCTTCATCATATTACTAATACACAGCTGATGATTCCACGTTCAGACCTGACATGTTCAGCGACTATGCTAGTATGCATGGCCGAGTCCCGACGCTCCCCCTCCCCCCTTGTTTTAGGCGATGAACGGAAGCCCTTCTGATTGGCTACTTTCAACATCAGACGAGCACCCTGACCATGCCATGCATACAACTCGTACGTACGGTACGGTACAACGCAACGTGCTTATCCACTTTCTACTTGACTTATCGATGCGCATCGCATCCCACCTCACGTCTCCCTTTCTCCGTCACATCTCCATGGAGTTTTCGTTTCTGACCAGAGACTGCTTTGTTAACATCGAATGATGTTGGTTTTTGTTCTAGTATAAAAGTAGGTGGGTTGGTCGAAGTTGATTAATTGCTTTTGTCTTGTTTCGTCACAGAATCTACAACTTTATTTGATACATATATATCTATTTATCTGTATACATTTGATCATTGCTGCTGTTTACCATTGTTGAGGTATTCTGCTCTACAATCAATAAACACAAACCAAGTCAAACTCTCCCACAACCACCAACTACCCACCTACTCTACACACCCAAACCCCCCCCAATCAACCCCCAACAACCAGCAACAATGCAACACATCTCCGCCACCTCCCTCACCACCGACCTCCCCTCCCGCATCGCCTACCTCTCCTCCTTCCTCAACCTCACGCCCTCGGACACCGACGCGCTCCTCGCCGCCAAACCCCTCATCGCGCCCCTCATCCCGTCCATCCTCGACGCCGTCTACTCCAAGCTGCTCAGCTACGACATCACGGCGCAGGTCTTCGTGCCCAAGAACACGGATTACGAGGGCGAGGTCGTGGCCAGCGTGCAGGAGTTGACGCTGGAGCATCCGCAGATTGCGTTGAGGAAGGATTTTTTAAAGGTGTGTGTTTGTGTTTGTGTTTGTGTTTCTAAACCATACATTTCTTCTATCTTATCTTATTTTCGTATTCTGTATTCTGTGTGTTTTGAATTCGCATTTGTACCAGTACAAGCGCAGAAACCCCTCACTAACCCCCCACCCCCACAGAACTACCTCGTCCGCCTCGTCTCGACCCCTGACCTGACCCCCACATCCCCCCTCTGGGTCTACCTGAACAACGTCGGCATAATGCACACGGGGCTCCCGGGCTTCAAGCACCGCGCGCACAAGCCCGAGCTGCGCGTCGAGTACATCCACATGGGCGCGCTGCTGGGCTACGTCGAGGATATCGTTGTGGGGGCGGTCATGGAGTTGGAGGGCGTGGATGCGGTGGTGAAGATGAGGGTTATGAGGGCCTTTAATAAGGTGCTTTGGATTCAGAATGATTTGTTTGCTAGGCATTATATTGGGGAAGGGGAGGTGGGGATGAGTAAGGGTGCTGCTGCGGGAGGGGAGGGATTGAGTGGGGTTGCGAAATGTCCGTTTTCTGGATGAGTTGTGTGGATGGAGTGGAGTGGGTGATTGCATTTGGTACGGCGTTGGTGGATTGGTGGGTGTGTCTTTTTTTTAAGTAGGCCGTGATGATGTTGGGCGTTGACTACATATTAATGAAATTCAAAACATTCCTTGCATCTTTTCAGCTTTATAAACTTGAGTTAAAATCATCAATCCAACTGCAACTTACTGATGGCCAACAAGTTCTCATCTGGCATATGCCCATATATTATGCCTGTTAACCTCAGGATTTACCGGTAGTAAGATAGCTTGGAAATCAGACTGCTGTCTTGCAGCTAGAAGTAACCAGTAAGAATTTGAAGGTCGAAAGGTAAGAAGATGAAGCTTGCACCTGTGAGATGCTCTGCTCCGTTGATTTGGTACTTTGAATATGCGACGGGAAAATGGCGCAGCACTCCCCGAATTCAAACTGTCTTCCAATCACTTGTACCAAATCCCGCAAGCGGGTCCTTTGCATTGTCAATTCCATCATCATATAGAAAGCTCGGTATATACGATAGCAATGATGGACATCTGGCATTTTGATCCCCTATTCTATATAGCCCCACGCATTCCAGCGTCGAACATCTGGTACCACAATACGTCCCCTGATATAACCTCCCTCGCGCCTTGTTGACCTCAGAAAGTCTCGCAGTCCTTGAAGCGGCTTCTTCGATTCTTTGTCTATCCTTATCCAGTAGACCTATGTCAGAGCCAGCCCGTTTTAAACAAAATTCCTATCGGTTCTATTGTCTTTCACGCCCCTGAAAATAAACGAGTTAGTATTACTCCTTGAAACTTTCAGTTTTGGGACAATCTTGGAGTAGAACCAAGACTATACCCTATAACACATGACTGCAACCACCACGATAGTACTTACATTTCCCAAGTAACGCCATGAGTCCCGCTCCAACGCACATGCAAAAGAATGCCAACAGCATCATCTTGATAGAGCTCTTCCGCATCTCGGGGTTGAACATAAATTCGTGGGCCATAAGTTCTACGAGTCCAGTGTATATCAGAATACCTGCTGAGATAGCATCGAAAGAGCCATTGACGATTCGTGTCTTTTGACTATTGGGTGTGAAAGTCTCTCGAATGGCAAGTCCGACGGCGATAGCAAGAGGTGTAGTTAAGCCATATGCGATACCAAGAGCCCACGGCATCCACCACTTTTTCTTCGGCCATTCGGCAGTGGCTAGTCTGGAACCGAGACCGAGGCCTTCAAAGGTTTGATGGAAGGCAAGAACAATATATAAAACATTGAACTCGTCTCCAGTAACGGCCAGCGTAAGACCGATGAAGACTGAATGAAAAACGACGCCGAATTCGAGGATGAATATCCCAGTCATTTGCGCTGCAAAATGGTCGTCGTCTACCATGTGTTCTCTTTGATGTCCAAGATGGTCTTCCCCTCCAGGAGGATATGACAAATCATCTACCCGTCCTGGAATGCTACTACGAGTTCTGAGCGGCTCCGTGGGCACAGGGCTTGAAGCTCTGCTTGGGCCTGCATTGATAGGAATAATATCAAGCTCGCGATTGGTATTATCAGAATACTGCGAGGATCCCAGGGTACGGTTGCTATGACTATGAGTCTTTGTAAATTCCTTGTGGACACTGGCTTTGCCGTCGCTGGACCTGGCCGGTTTGACAACATCCTTCGCGGGGTCAGCCGCTTCTAGGTCATGTGCATGCGTCCCAAAGATATCGAAACGTGAGGCCATGAGTTCGATGAAGAACATGAGGAAGATAGTCATCAGAGCAATACCTGACGCCCAGTCATAGTTTGTTATTAGGCCGGTGTTACATGGTGAGTTGAGAGCTTTGTTGGCGGGCGAGAGGAGCTACGAAAGCTATATATCAGCTAACGATTTATGGATCCTAAGCAAATATAATGCTTGAATTTGAGATCCAGCTGATATCACTCAGGTCAAGTTCGCATGTTTTTTTTTTAGTAGACTTACGTGTATGAATGCTGTTGCAATGATGACTCCCGAACCAAAGTATTTGGTTATGAAAAAGGCCAAGGGTGGGACTCTCATTCTTTTTGTTCGAGCCGCTGCAATGGGTAATAGAGCACCTGCAAATAGCGGTTAGCCGTAATGCCCGGCTTTTTGGGCATCAAAGGATGTTATTGTACCCAACATTGACCCCAACCCGATCACGAAGATCGAGGATATTCTCACTCCTATCCGGCCATCATACTCATTGCCATTGTCGCAATCAACTGTGACTGAGTAAGGCATTATACCGTACTCTGCAATCGAGGACTGACTCCCGCGAGGGGTTCTTCCGTAATGTCGTCTTTATAGTACCCCCTCAGACCCCCACTATTCCTATTCCTCTTCCACCCGGCAGTCAAACGTAGTTCCTGCGTCGGCCAGTGTTTGTTGGAGTGGTTTTGACGTGTTGTTGTAAACAGGATGTGCGATCCTTTGAGCTGAGTTCTTCGGGCGGAAACAAAGGGTATTGTTCGCAGGTTCTTGTCGTCTATTCGATCTGGATGGAGAAGAGTGGGAGATAATAGAAACGAAGAAGGATATCTTGTGCGTGTGGGACGGAAAAAGCCTAGATATCGAGGGTGTCTGTTAGTGGTATATCCCAAGAAGAAAAGAAGAGTATTTTTCTTGAATCCCCAAAAGAAGAAAAATGAGTACCTTGTGAGGTAGGCTGTCTGTTTTGCTTTGCTGACTGTGACTGATGCAGCCCGAGACAATCACAATCACAACCACAACCACAACCACAACTGGACAAGCGGAGTGAGGAGGACGAGGATGAGGAGGAGGACGAGGACGATGTCTGGTGACTGCACATTGGTAAAATCACAGTGTGTTGCTCATCATATGATTAATATATTTTGCTGCAGGATGAGAGAGTTTGTACTTGTAGGAGGGGCGAAGTGAGAAAGAAGTAAGGCGTGCAAGGGTACCGGTACGGTAATACAAAACATCAACATCAATTGGGTGGGCGGCTTTGCATTGCGTCTTTGGAGGGGCGGACGGACCCTGAGGTGAAGCTGCGATGAGTACCTGGATGGATACCTGCCCGGCCTGCCCTGCCACTTGTACAGTAAGCGAATAAGACAAGCAAGCGCAGTGACGATGATGATGATGCTGCACTGACTGCAAGACAAACAGAATCAAGTGAAAGTAATACTACCATAGCTGCAGACAAAGCAGAGAATAAATAAAACAAAAATAAGGAGATATATTTCCCCTTCCTATCTTATCCAACGTATGCGCCGGCATAGAATTATCTCTCAAGCATCCATCCGCTTGCGTCGGAATTCCTGACCATCCCATCCTCCACCGTACTCAGTAAAGCAAAAACATTTGCATCGGGCCTAGTGGCCCACGGCAGCTGTGGGATTTGGAAGCGTTTATGTATCGGCGAGCGACAAGACGGCATACTGATCTGCGACTTCAAGCGGCGTGCAGTCTGTCGGATGGGCGTTGATGTCTGGGCGAGAACAAGAAGAGAGGAGGAGAGGAAGGGAAGGGAAGGGAAGTTCATCAAGACGTGTCGTTCGATTTGTCGCCAGCCCTCGTCCTACCTCACTACTGCAAATCATATGCCGTCTTTTGCAACCAATCGGTTCTTAGTCACGTGTTGCATAATATACCGAATCCGAAGTCAAGATTACTGGAAGTCCCAAGATACAAGCTGATGATTGGTATGACTTGTGTATAGGCCGTCGTGTATCTTAGTTGGCTTCGACAAGGTTACAGGCAACAACATCAACACATGGATGTTGTTTCTACTCTCACTGTGAACATAAGCTTTTTTGAGTTTGACTTCTTGATGGTTTATGACTATGATATTTTGCCTCGAGGGAGGTCACACATGATCCATTCAAGTAGCCCCTAAAAACCCTTGGCGTGTAAAGATTGGGGTGTGCCAGGAGTATCCGACAAGCCATCTTTCCAAAGCCAAGTTCTCCGTGGAAGACTCTTTGGCGTTATCCGGCCTGACTCTCGGAGTTCAGATGGGCTCAAGATCTGATCTGGGTTCGGCCTGGCTAAGAAGCATGCGCATTCCATGTGGTATGGCACTTGGGGCGTTATGTTCTTTCCAAAATAGCCTCTGGGATTGTCTCGGACTCAAGACCTGGATTCCAGAATATCATATTCGAACCTTGATGAAAAGGACTCAAGATGAGTACTGAACCTCCAATCCCACAGCCCTGAATGGCTGATCCGGCCTATTCATATCAATCGACGACGCCAGCGTGAAAAGCAGTTCCTTGATCCTGCCCTCCCACAACAAGCCAATCCTCCAATTCTGATCGACTCGAGCCTTCAGGACCCCAGTAACCTCCTCCGGTTCAGCCAAAGTCTCTTGCACCTCGTCAAGTCTCCATTCCAGCTTCGCAGCCATACTTCGCTCCTGGATCTTCTTAGCTTTAGCCTTCATCCTCCACAGCTCACAACCGAGCATCAGGTCGCTCTCATAGCTGTAGACATTGAAATCAAACTTCGAGCACAGCGCCAAGTTCTTGCCAGCCTTCACAGCATACGTCGTACTAAAATTCCCCATCAAAGGATTCATCGTCAAGGTAGCCGTCAACGGCACACCCTTGTGAGCAGGTAATGTCGCGAACCTGCCCCCGAAACTAACACCGCCCGATTTGTTCAAAGCCCCATAGTACATCTCAGCACCCGCACTGAACCGGCCATAAAACCGATCTTCCGTCCTCGGAGGCTCCGTAATCCCTTTCCTCGGATCAGGACCAAAATTATACAATCCCCGCACACCAACCAGCCCCCCATCCGTCGAATAAAGGGTCTCCGTACTGTATTTCCCAGTATCATACTGATGCAACGCCAAAATCGTCCCGCCATTCCTCAAACGGCTATCGCTAACCGCAGACAACTTCAGCTGTTGCGTAGGGCTCAATCGTCGCAAGTATAGCGCTTCGAGGGTGCTCTGGGGCAAGTACAGCCGTCCATAAAACAACGTATTGCGTTTATCAATCCGCTTCCCGCCCTGCCATTCTTCCCACATCCATGACTCCTCTTGCTTGCGCAGCTCCTGTATCTGTCGGTACCCCCGTATCACATCGTGCAGGTCTATGTTTCCGCTCTGCGAGACCGGGAAGAGGGGCAGGGAGGTGTAGAGGTACGAGAGCGCGCCATCGACCAGGCCTACGCTGCCGATTGCGTACGAGGTCGCGAAATTGGGAGAAGAGAGTGAGGAGAGATTTAAGCGTAGGCCGCGAGGGGTATCGAATTCAAGAAGCTCTAGAGGAGATGCTTATTAGAAATCACTGGTAATGAAACGTAGGTTTTGGATTTGGTGTTTATTCACCTCGAGCTGTAGCAGTCAACTGCGAGTAAGAATTCTCCGTATTCCAATGAGAGGCATTATAGAACGAATGCTGGACATAATCCATAAACTCCAACATATTTGTCTTGAGTTGTAATCTTCAAGTCCGTCTTACGCCAAAAGCGTTGTTGCATTAAGTCCAAGCCAAGGCAACACTTCGCCGCCCCTGTCCTGTCACTCGGAGGTACACGGCCGCTAGCGCTAACCTTAAAAGTTAATCCGCTCCCGCTATCTACAAAAAATATCCTCAAATCCTCAATGCGATAAAAACTCCCCTCTCCCCTCCCCCACACCTCCCACCTCCAGGCTCCCACCAACCCACAGCAAAAGATGCCTAAATCCAAGCGCGCGAAGGTCGTCCACCTCACAAAAGTCGATAAGAAAGGCAAAGAGCTCTCGCTGAAGCTCTTCTCCAACGTCCGCGAATGTCTGGATCAGTACCAGCACTGCTTTGTGTTTTCCGTAGAGAATATGCGGAATACGTATTTGAAAGATGTGAGGAACGAGTTGAGCGATTGCAGGTACTTAACAATCTCCCCATTTCCACATACAAAAATATATATAAGAAACCATGGACTTTGGATCAACACAATGACTGACCCAAACAGATTATTCTTCGGCAAGACCAAAGTAATGGCCAAAGCCCTAGGAAGCACCCCCGAAGACGAATACCAACCCAACACGCGCCTGCTGGCCCCGCACCTCGTCGGCAACGTCGGGCTGCTGTTCACGAACCGCGAGCCGGACTCCATCACCGAGTACTTTGCTGGCATCGCCAAGACGGACTATGCGCGCGCGGGCACCGAGGCTACGAGGACGTTTACCGTTCCGGCGGGGACGGTGTATAGCCGGGGTGGAGATATCGATGCTGAGCAGGATATGCCCATGGCGCATAGTCTGGAGCCCGAGTTGAGGAAGCTCAATATGCCGACTAGTTTGGTCAAGGGGAAGATCACGCTGCAGAATGAGTATACGGTGTGTAAGGAGGGGGATGCGTTGGACAGTAGGCAGACGAGGTTGTTGAAGCTGTTTGGAGTTGCGACGGCGGACTTTGCAGTGCAGTTGCTCGCGTAAGTTGGAAACCTGACGAGAAAAGTTGTGCATGAGGAAGTCGCTGACCATTTACAGATACTGGAGTGCGGCGACAAACGAAGTCACCAAGATTGACGCCATGGAAGAATAAAAGGGAGAAATAGAGTAGGACCAAGTAAGAACTAGTTGCTGCATTGTGATTGTTTTCGTATCATACAAGTCAGGGACAAGACCGGCGTTAAGCGGCGCTGTCTTATTACGAGGGAATAAAAGAAATTTTTGTTGCTTGAGCCATCCCTTCTTACCACCCTCTTCCTTTTTCAATCTGATAATACAAGCAAGAATCCGTCGAGACTAAATGTCGAGTGGTCAGATGGTACAAAGCCTTACCTCTGACCTTACCTCCGAGATCAAAGTGTATGAAAAATCGCCCAGGAAGACAAAATGGCGAGTAAAGAAGAGCCAGAGCCAATAATTTTCGTAGCCAAGCCAGTGTGATCAAACGGGATGTCGAAAATCGCATTACCATAAACTGAAGTTGTTTGTTTCCAGAGAGCATATATAGTCGGCATGGGCAAGTATTAGGCGAGGGTGAATACTACCTTGGTGAAGACTTTATCGAAGAACCGCTTACCCCTGGTGTTGAAGGGAAGAAAGATTGGAGATCGAGAAACCCACCGCAAGACAAACCGAATGATGCCTCGCTGCACCTAGTACCTTCGAATTTTGCGAGGATCCTCTTCGTAGCCATTGCTTTCATACGGTCTTTTCCGTGAATCGTCTTCGCGTGGGCGAGCTCCGTATCCGCCATCTCGTCCATCTCGGTCTCTGTCGCGGTATCCGCCGTCTCTTCCGCCGTCTCGCCCACCATCTCTTGGTCTTACCGGCTCCATATTGCTACCACTTCCACGAGCTCCATCACGATCGTTGAAGCCTCGACTGCCACGGTATCCGCCAGATCTGTCATCATATGAGCGACCGCCACCACGCGAATCATACCCACCAGCTGGCGCCGAAATGCCAGAACCATTGCGATCTGGAGAACCGGAGCCACCAAAGCCTCCTCTGCTGTAGCCAGCTCCACCTCGGCCACCTGGACCGGCTGGAGCATTCGGGGGAGCGTAGCCGTTGGAGCCTCCGTTGGATCCTCCATACCCACCACGATCTCCTCCACCTCTGGAAGAAAACCCACCACCTCCCTGGTAGCCAATACCTCCCCTACCACCACCGTAGCCTCCTCGGTCCTGGAAGCCACCTCCGCCGCCTCTGAATCCACCTCGTCCTCTCCCACCGTCAAACCCACCACGGAAACCACCTCTGAAACCACCACCACCACCAGGTCCACCAGGAGGTCCAAACCCACCGGGTCCCATTGGGCGAGGAGGGGCTGTCTTTGTGTATCCACGTCCACCGAGGCCACCTCCGAATCGGCGAGGCTTCCAACCTTTGACGGTTCTGCCGCGTTCAACGTCTACCTTGATACGGCGGTCCTTAATTCGAATACCATCGCAAGCATCTAAAGCAGCTGTTCACGAAGCGCGAGCAAGGCGCATTTGTCAGTTATTTTGCCCATACTTAGTATACCTTGCGTAGGGCGAACAAATAATAAAAGGGGAAGATAGGCAGCTTGAGGGCCATATCTTTACAAATAAATCATGTCTCGTTCCGCTGTATAAGGTAATGGGGGATGTGATCTTTTACCTCTCATGTCTTTCTCTCTCTCGTAGACAACAAATGCATATCCGCGGTGACTCTTCTTCTTCTTATTTGGCTTCTCGTGGGCATGAGTATCAGTAACAATCCGGATCTAATAGTTGCACACGTTAGCAGGGGATGATTGCGGCGCGGTGGATCGCTTGCTCTTTCAATAGGACCAAAGCGACCAAATTCGCTCTCGAGGTCTTTCTCCGTAGCATCGTAGGCTAGTCTTGCCACGATCAGGGTCTTGAATGCGTCACCTCGAATGTTGGGGTCCTCCTGGGGCTTGTCTATGAAACGCCAGAATATTAGCAAATGCGGGAAGTCAAAAGACACATGGCCAGATTTCGGACAAGTGTAGATAAAAGGTGATCGAAACATGTGGGGTCTCCCTCACAGGATACAGGGCCGTCCTTCAAAAGCTTTTCTTGATGCTGCTTTTTCTCCAGCTTAAGACGGTCCTTTCGCTGCAACCAGCTCTCTGTGGGCTCGTATACATCGGTCGCCTTGTATTCCTGTAGCTGGGGAAGGAACGCTGCGAGGCTGCTGATATTTGCGGTCTTCCGCTCTCCTGGCGCGTGGTCGGCAGGTGGTATAAACCGCAAGGGAGGGCGAGGCGCAAAGAGAGCGAGGAGATTGGGGGGGAGCTTGTCCGTCATCGTCGGTAGCAGGGAGGAACCGTTTTAGATGATGTAAATGAGGGGATGCAGCTCTAAAGCTGTTGTTGATGGCGTCGAGCTCGTCGTTTGGGTGGAGAGAGGTAGAAATCTGTCGCGTCGCAAAGGGAATTTAGCTCAACCTCCTTAAGGGCTGTGCTCAAGCTGACTCAGCAGGAGCTCGCTATGCACATGATGCCATTTCACCAACGTCGGGAATCTTTTTTTTCATGTTTATAGCTAACTCATCATGTTTCTATTGCCATTTCTATTTGCATTTCTATATGCATGATTTCGGTCTACGCCAATCCGCATTGGGTGTTAAGAATGCAGAGCAAACATCTGTAGATATCCACCATAATATGCTTCACTTGAGAGCATCAAACGTAAGAAAATGGCGTTGCTCCACGAAGATTCGAGTACTTTACCAGTAACTTCTAGCTTTTTTATAGTTTTGAAGCTACCTGAGGTTGTCAGTAATAGCTATTACGAAACAATGACTTTGGGCACAGCGTAGGTCAATAAGGGAGCTTATTCAGTAGCATTCTTCTCCACATCACATCACAACAGCCTCTGAATTTATCTTCCTAGTCAGACTGGGTCCAGGCGACCTCTATGTTCGACGTCGAAATATTACTGTTGTGTACTTTGATATCTGGAAGTTTGTTTCCGAATAGCTAGAGGTGACTCAATTTGGCGCGGGCCGTTCACCACCGCTACGCTACCATTCAGTCCATTTCATATTATTCTCTACTATATTTAACCAACCACAATACCCATATTTCCTACATCAAAGTCTTCTATCTCATCTCAGAGCCGTTTCTGGAATATTTATTACCAAAGCAAACAATATCAGCTCTGCAGTATTTCATCATGTCGAATTCCGACAACTCCATGCCAGAAGTAGAGGGTCAATCAAAATCCATCTCCCCAATTGAGGAAGCCCCACAGAGCGAGATTTCCGCCAAGGAAAGGAAGCGCGAGAAGGACCAAGAGCGAAGGGAAAGAGTCCGTGAAATGGTAAGCCTCGGTTTCATCGGCGACATCATCATCGACCAAGATCCAGAGGCAGCTCTTGCTTTTGCGAAGCATGAATACGACGAAGAATGTCCCATCAATAATGGCTCCCGCTTGGTGTTCTGGACTCATGCCCTCTCTACATCCAAGACGCCGGGTGCTGGTGTTGTCTACAAGTCGAGCAAGTCGAAGTGGATACAAAGACAATACCACATAACTTTTTTCGTCAAGTCGGACGCGGCCAAGATCGTAGCAATTGAGAAAGCTCTCCAGAATGCGAGGGACATATGTGCCGATAAGAAAGAGAAACCATCGACGGTGGTAGTTTACTCAGATTCAAAAACAGCTCTTATCGGACTTCGAGAACATCATTTGAAGCCACTTGGATCAAGAACCAGCCGCTGCGTCGTTTCCTCAAATGGCCTCAACCACTTAGACGTCAATGTTGAACTACGTTGGTTACCGGCGGATTCGGAATTGAAAGGATTTGAGCTGGCTCAAAGAGCAGCTAGACTTGCACGGAGAAATAGATATTCTGGATCGGGTGGTGTTGTCGAGGTTGAAGTGGAGAAGAAGATTAAACTCAGGATCAAAAAACGGATGGCCTACATGGCCGGTAGGCCATCAGCACCGGAAGCCCATACGCCAACACCGGAAGCCGCACAGCTCATCTCCGGTGGAAAATCCACATCATCTGAAGGCTCAACAATCTTATCAAACGCAGCTTCGACCTTTACACTTCCTATACGTTCTAAGGCCAAGTAATTACCACTGCAATTCTCAACAAATCTCCCAAGTCAACCAATATACATTGCAGTATTCACGTACGATACAAAGCATACGCCAGGTAGTCTAGTGGGGTTTATAAGACGAGCCATTCCTCCCTCCGGAAATAGACTCGGGTAACGCAGAATGCTGCGGTGAAGGAAGCACAAAGATATCGGCAGGGATTCTGCAAAAGAGCAGTTAGAAAGAAGGTCACATCCATTAGCAGCGGGGAGCGAATTGGATCAGAGGAGCCAACTGGTATTGGGTTATCCAGTCCCATTTGAATACATGACCATGGCACCCATCATATTCCCAAAGCCTATACTATCAAAAATAGTACCAGCCATACCCTCAAACTGTGTGTCGGGGTCGTGGAGAAAGCAGTAGCTCGTACCTCACTGAGGATCGATACATAGCACCTAAAACCGGTCCGTTCTTTTCGTCGGCATGTCTGCTGAGAAGGTAAGGAAAGAATGCCGAAACAAAGAACCAGGACAACGATCGTCCCGCCGGTTGTGAATGGATTCGACCCAACATCTTCAGTGCATCCACTGAGCTGCCTCCACAGGTACTCCCCTTTGAGGACAACAAGAAGCCACTCCTACCTTGTGTTTTGTCAATCCTGAACGGCGATCGAACTCCTAGTCTATTTTCAGCTAAACGGGCCACTATGAGAACAGAAGACTGAAAGAAGTTAGCACAAGTTGACATGGGAGAATGTGATGGAGACTTGCCCTGGAATTACTGCAACGTCGCCACATGTTCTGTAACGGAACAGGGTCAGTGACGGTGATGGAGTTTTGACAGCAGATATAGGCAATTAAAGGATGTAGTGGACTGAGCTGAGCTGCATTGCATTGCATGACGGCAGAAGATGTGTGGTAATGCCCAAAGGCGATGTTGAATGATGGGATGACATGAAAGAAGATGAAGGAGGGAAGAAGAAGAAATGGGAAGCAGCAGCTCAAATACTCGTAAGCTGCAAGCTATTATTTACATTTTTCTGGGAGAAGTCGCTCTGGGTACAGTTGCTCCTTCTCCCGTGGGAGAGTGCTGGTAACGGAAGACAACCGAGAGGAAAAGAGCAATTTTGGACTTGAACCCAAACCCATCTTGAGTAAATTGATATGAGATCCTCAACGGTTCAAAGTCTTCCAGCAATTTAAGTTCCTTATAACTTGAGAAGCTATACACAATTGCTACACCTTTTCCAACTTCCTTGATTTCACATTTAAAGCTCCGAATTACCCCATTGAATATGCGTATTCAGCCCTCTCAAATGCCCCCCTTGACCTTATTTCTGAAATGAAAAATACCCTGTGGAGCAATAAATACAGATTCTGAGTAAGGACATAACTCGAGAGCTCGAGGTGGAAGCTACGACTTCAAAGAGGTTTCCCAGGAATAAGTACCGCCTGAATGGCATGGAGGAAAAGAGTGTTCTCAACACGTGTCTCCAATGAATACGAATTCAGGATATCAAGAGCAATCTCAATTTCACCGGCTTTGCTTCCAAGTCCAAAATTCCTTCGCAATCCCACAGAAAGGGGGGACAAGAATTACCACTTCGGGCTTAGCGTAAAATCATCGATCACACGTGACTCCAAATTTGTCGGCCAACTTCAGAAGTTTGGAACAGCATTTGAAGCTCAAAGTCCAGCACAATCGCAATGGTCGTGCAAGGAATAAGAAAGGCCACAGTCGGCCAGGTACGTCTCATCCGCACCTCTTAATCCTACCACCATACTAACCCTCCCTCAGAATGGCGTCGGAGCCTTCATCCTGCAATGCAAACGCCTGGATTTCCATTACTGCGACTGGGCCGGTAGCTCCAAAGGCATGAAGTACGTCCTCCCCTCCCCTCCCCTCCCTCCTCTCCAATCCCAAATCCCGATTTCCAGAAAGAGCAATATCTGACCGCTATAAACAGTTCCTTCCTTCGCAACAGCCTCACCAAATTCGCGGCCCTGAACCCACAAGTCGAAATCACCGTCTCGCCGCGCCCACGCCGACACCCGGTCATAAGAGGGACGTATATCAACGGGCGCGAAAAGGCGATATGCGTGCGCAACTTGACGAAAGAGCAGGTGCTGCAGAAGGCGGAGCTGTTGCGGGATGCGAACGGGGAGAAGTTGAAGAAGGTTACGAAGCCTGTGAAGAGTATTAATGAGAGTGTGAGGGGTGTGTGGAGTCCTTATCACGATGGCGGGATACATGTTTGAGTTAGAAGTGGATTTTGAGGATGAGAATGAGGTTGAAATGGGGATGGGGTGTATTATATGAGCTGTGTGGAATTGCATTGGTGATGGCGTTTGGAAGAACGGGAGAGCGAATGAATGTATATGTATGTATATTGAAGGATGTACGCATATATATCTCGAACTATGGAATTGGCAGAATGCATTGTTATATGTTACTGGAATCTCATACGCGGGACATTACATCTGCCATCCTCCCAACTGTTCAGGTAATCGAGTTCATGACAACCCCCTGGATGTGACGGGTCATCCCCATGGCTCCAGACCAAGAACTCAGCTCCAACCAGGCAAATTGATACAACCAGCAAAGTTAACCTTAAGAGACCAATGATGTATGATAGGAACAGCTCAAGGATTGAAAGTGTGGCTAGTGTAAGAAGTGTGAGACCAATACCGTATGATCTTAATAGTGGCTCTGAAAGCTGTTGAACCATCTGGTAGAACAAATCTCTAAAAGCCACACAATCGAATTGCCAAAAGAGCCAGAGAGATGTAAACATGGTGGCTATGTAGTGAAGCAAGTACTTAAGGCTCCAGAATGGTTTACATGGGTAACGAATGCTTTTTATATACTGAAACAAGAGACATTTCTTAGTTGAAGCTGCTTGTAAACATTCACAGCATGAATCATATTTAAGGTCATCAAAGAATGGTTGGGTGGATGGCTATATACAAACAGCCCCTATTCCAAGCCCAAAGAATCACATCGCCTCGTTTTACAATCGTGAATCTCCTGGATTACTTTCATGCAGTCAAAGGTTGCTGTTGATGATATCGACGACTAGCAAAGGTTAGACAAACTCCAATAGTAATAGGGCGAGAATACTCACATGCAGGCTTCAAGGAAGCTCCACCGACCAAGAACCCATCAATATCAGGCTGTTTGCTCAACTCCTTGCAGTTCTTCTCACTGACACTGCCACCATAGATGATTCTTGTCTCCTCCGCAGCCTTGTCACTGACCTCCTTCTTCAACCACGTTCTAATAGCAGCATGAACCTCCTGTGCCTGCTCGGTGCTAGCCACCTTTCCAGTACCAATGGCCCAGATAGGCTCATAGGCAACAACGATCTTGGACCAATCGGAGATCTTGTCCTTGACAGCTGCCAACTGCGCCGTGACAACGTCGATGGTCTTGTTGCTCTCCCTCTGCTCCAAGCTCTCGCCGCAGCAGAATATAACGCCGATACCGCCATCGAGGGCAGCCTTGGTCTTTGACGCAACGAACACGTTGTCTTCTTGCAGGATCACGCGACGCTCCGAGTGCCCGAGGAGAGTCCAGGTGATGTTACTGTCGCGGAGTTGGTCGACGGAGATCTCGCCGGTGAAGGCACCGTTGGGCTTGTCGAAGACGTTCTGGGCTGCGACTTCGATGCCGGACTTGAGGTGCTCGCGGGTGAGGAGGAGGTAGAGGGCTGGTGGTGCAATGACGACCTCTGGTTGTAAAGCTTGTTAGCAATATTTCACTTGGATGTAGCAGATTGGGAGTGCCGGCTTGGGTCTAAAGAAGGTGTCCCCTCCCGAGATGTAACACCGAGACTCACCAGTCTTTGGGTCCAACTTTGCCTCATTGAGGTATCCAACGATCTTCTTGATGGTCTCAACAGAGCCATTCATCTTGAAGTTGCCACCAACTGCGTTGTCAAAAAGTCAGCAAGGTTATAAAGGGTTGAAGGAGTATGCAAGCAAAGAAAGAGTATAAAGTGGAAAGCCGAGTTCCCAAGACAGCTCTGAGGACATGTATCAAGTGCCCGGCTCTTGAAATTATGCGAAAACAAGAGGATTGTATGACGGACCAAAGAATTGACGCGCCATGTTTGCGTAGATATATTATTTCCTAGGTTTGGGAAGTAAAGTTGTGGTGTTGGTGCCGGAGATGATCTCAAGAACTTGGTAAACGAGGCGATCAGCAGTGTATTTGGCAGATGGTTTCTATTCAATTTGACACCTAGGGAACTCTGAGTCGAAATAATGGAGTGATGTTTTTTCCGTAAGATATGTAGGGTGATTTGATGTAGGTGGTTGTTATCAGAGTCTTCAAAAGTGCAGCTTTGGCGGGGTTATAAAATGCCCCACCATTTTGTAGAATGATGCCAGTGCCGAGCTGGGCCAACCCGGTCCTTCCCTTTCTCCCGCACTCCACGTGAGTAGCGATCCGCCTTCTATGACGGAGGGAAAGCAAGGGCATACATAAATAGTCTTATTATTGCAGCTTCGTGGGAAATTTACAGCCATTAATTTATCCCGGAATGATCTGTATGGACACATAGACGATTTGCGCCCGCTTCAAGGAGTGTAGTTACCATGATGTGGTTGGGCACTAATTCAAAACTCCAAGGAATATCCCGATATCCCTCTTGACAAGTCACTCATATAAAGATGAAGTCATTCCACTTTCTTTTCTTTGGGGCATTTATATGCAGCTTGTAAATTGAACAGTAAATTTTGTATTGGTATCGTACAATAAAGACATAAATCACAGTGGTATCAAGTCGTAAGTCATAAAACCCCCAGCAGTTTCCCAAAATTGAACCACACTCCAAGGACCCAAATCAATAAGTAAGACTGATCAGAATGCCAGATTTCATCAAGCAAAGCTCTATACTCCAAAAAATATTACACCAAACCACAAGCAAGACTTTTCTTTTCCGGCTCCAGTCTAAAAATGTATAGAAGGCGATGCCGTTCACCAGCCACGACTACTATTCTCGCTAGGAGGCCTTGAATACCGACGAGGAAGTTGTTGGAATGGGTGTGCTTGTGTATCCCTGAAGACTGGAACTATTCTTGGTTCGGGTGCCCTAACCGTTCGCTCATAATACGGCTCATCTTCCATATATGCCTCAGCTTCTCGCTCCCGCCTCACATAATCATTACGTGGTCGGAATTCCCGCTCTTGTCTAAAATCTCGCTCCTGTCGAAAACCTCGCTCTTGTCGAAAATCTCGCCCTTCGACCCATCCATCTTCGTACCTTGGAGACAAAGGCGGCTCCGGGTATCGAGGGTCGTACTGGTCTCGCACACCGTATGACACTACGGCCCTTGGGTCTCTTGGCGGCTCGTTGATAACGATGGGAGCCATCCTCTCGGGTATCATAGGTCTCGGAGGCGGAGGAGGGTATCGCTCGCGCTCTGTGAGACCAAATCTTTCTGCATCGGCATCGATTTTACCAGCCTGGTACGCGGCAGCAACTGGATCAACAGCAGGGGCTGCTCGTGGAGCCTCGGGCACATATGCAACCCTTCCATTCATTGCGGGTGGACCACCGTCAAACACTTCGTTAAATCGACGTGGCGATGTAGGACGATCTTCGATATAGTATTTCTTGTGGTGTTCGCGGCGACGGCTTTGGTTTCGCTGAGGTGCGCGATTGAAGCTAAAGCGTCGATGATTACGCCCTTTCGATTTGGAACTTCGTGAGTATATTGTGTTCTCAGAGCTCGCATCCGAATCACTTCCTGTGTCCGAGTCATAACTGTCCGAGTCGTAGCCTGACGACGAACTCGAACTCTTGCCGTGGTATTTCTTGGGCGCGCGCCGCGACGAGGATCTTGAGATTGGCTTTGGCTTTGGCTTTGGTTTACCGGCATCTCCCCCATTTGGAGGCAACTTGATGGCTCCGGCTCCGCCATCTCGCACTCCTCCGACAAGTATAGCGCCTCCACGACCGCCGCCTCCCCCTCCTCCCCCTCCCCCTCCTGCTCCTCTCTCTTCCTGTGGGGGTGGCCTTAAAGCCGCCGCTCGATTCCTCTCGATGTTCTGGAGCAAGACTATAGGGTTCATGCCATCCACGGGCGCACGCGCGAGATACACCGTCATGGTAGTAGTCTCCCTCTTTCCATTCTTAAGATCCTTCTGTTTCGTATCGATTTGCGCGAGGGACCACACAAAATTTGGATCCATCTCACTCGTGGCTTGTTGATCTAAAAGCTTCGTGATTTGGCCTGACTGGAAGAAAGCTAGCTCTGCTTTCTTTTCGGCTGCGGTCACAATCTTTCCACGAGCATCATTAAGCTTCTTGACTTGTTTCAAAATATCCCCCTGGGCTAATCTTTCTTCCACGACTTCAGCTCTGGCCCATGTTGCCTTTTCTTTTGGGTCCACGGGAATAGCTTTCTTGATTGTAAAGGCAGAATATGAGGTGAGTTTCTTCTTGCATGCTTTCTCATCTAACTGTGGACGGGGTGAGATATCGACAATTTTCGTCGAGTTGACTTGTGGTCGCATCATTGAAGGCGGGGGGCCACCTGGAGGACGGAAGCCTGCTGGCGGTTGGGGACGAAAGCTCCCAGCGGGGGAGGAGGGCCAGGTTTCCCTGGCGGAGGGGGTGGTGGCGGAGGACCTCCTGGAGGGGGGGCTGACATAGCTTGTAAGTGTTGCAAGGTGAAGAGCTAGGTAAAGTGCGATATAGGGCACGTGAAGTGTCAGTGACGATGAGTCGGGCGAGGATGGAGGGGATCCCAAAAGATATACACGGTTCCCTGGGCGAGATGTTTTCAGAGCCGCACAAAGGATTGCAGTGTTTGATTCCTAAAAGAAAAGAAATATGCTGATCTTTAAGAGTGAGGCGGACGAAGTATTTAGGTAGGTGAGGGGAAAAGTGTGCAGGCAATGCAAAGCTGTGGCTTTACGGAGTATGAACCGCTGTTTTCGGGGCGCAATGCAATGCAATGCAGCAACTGGGGGGTGGTGGTCTGCAGGCTCACCGAGTAGCTGCAGTAACCAACGACAATAAAAAGGTCCTCCCAAAGAACAGCATGGGCTACCCAATTGATTGCAACGACGGTTCAGAAACAAGCCATCGAGTCATCTCCTCATGTAGAGACACGCTCTTGAGACAATACGAAAGCTCTCGATTCTCCTATCTTCATGTGTGCTGATAGCGGGGCCATAGAATGGAAAGAGGTACTTCCTCTCAAACCCCGCTCAAGAGTCGAGGCTGTGCTGTGCTCCTAGGCAACGACTCACATTGCGGGATAGCATGAGGCTCCCATTTCCTCGCCTTACTATTGGGGAATGGCTTCATGTCCTTCACAAGGCAAAAGCATCAATATCAGCACTAGCGGGAAGCAACACCTTCAGCTCGCCATAGTGGCTTATGCAGACTTCTTTGAAAAGCATGTAGGCAAGCATACGGACATTCCGAGAAGACCAAAAAAGCCGAATCGTTCAGACGGGCACGCTCCTCCGAATGCAAGTATGATTCGACTGGCGAGGTCTTATGCACAGATGGATGGGAATCTACAGTATTGTAGTTCATTTCGTGCATGTACAATGCATCTCATGTCGTTGGATTTAGCGCGAAGTCGCTAATGTTGCAGTCATGTGATGCTAGACTCGTGCATAATGGAGTGCAACTTCTCTATCTGTATTTCTCTTTTGATTTTTTCTCAATTCCGAGCTCAAATCATGAAGTATCAATGTTTTTCGAGGCTGCCTCTTGTATTCGAAAAATACAGCTTTCCGGAAGTGGGCTATGCGAAACACCCTCTCGCCAAAACGAGGCAAAATGCGGACTGTCTTCCGAACCACATTGCAAAACTGGACGCCCGGCTACCACAAATCACAAGACCATTATTGCATTAATATTATAGAGCATCGGGGCGAATGTTTTCTTGCTCCCCTCAAATCAAATCCTTTGGGTTTCCAGCAAGCTCTCAACTCGGTCACAGCATCACGCACAGTCGGGCGTCGTTTGCTGACAGAAGGAAGTATAAACAAATCAAGAAGTCTAATGTCTGATATCAGAAGACAAGCGATGGAGCCCGCCAAATGATTACAATATTTGAAAGCCGGCAAGTACTTGTCAGGCAGACTAAATTTGATGACGACTGCGCCCTGCATATGTGTTATGCTATGCATCTTTCTCGATCTTCACTTCCTTGTACAGAAAGGAGTATGCGTAAGGGGAGAGTGCTACTGTATCATCGTGACAGCTCTATATGTCTATCAGGCTGGGCGTTACCGCTTTGATGCATTGCGAGCCTGATATCTCGATGTCTCCTACAGCCAGCCTTGTGTGAATCGCATGATTCAAGGAATCCTACCCAAACCTATGGTGCGAAGTTAAACATCAACAGCGCTTTGTACCTCCATATAAACCGTCAGAGGCCTCATACGTACCATACCTGATGAGGTGCAGCAACTCAGCCATGATACACGGGGGCCTACAGTACGATCTATGGAATCAATACAAGCCAGCCTACAACACACATGCAGGCATAGATCCTTCATTACATATTACGAATGCTTCAATTGCAACCTTATGTATGGGTGGGTGATGTCAAACCAAGGTCTCATCCCACCATTCGCCAACCGACCCCGCATGTTCCATCCTCCATCCGCCATCCTCCACACACCTTCGCTTTCTCCCGAAACCCATTTTACAGCCAGCCATACAGAGCACAGATCCAGCTACTCGGCGCCCAGTTTTGCAGCTGATGCACGTTACGCCCAGGGCCAGTGACAAGGATAGCCACTCGGGTTTCCCACCTACCCACACTTCTATAGCAACCTATCGTTTGTACGAGTACGATAGGGCTTCCGACGTTACACAAGGTGGTTTCACGGCGTGTCAACGCATTGATCTTCCCGAGGGTATGCTAGACGATATATTGCAATGTGATAGCTGGCGTTGTGCTAGATGAATGAAGATCAGCCCATTGCTGTGCTTGTGTCATGCTCCTTGTTTGTTTACGGAGGCTTATTCAGGTGGAATTCATGTCGTGAGACGCAACATTGTGGTGGAATCAGGAATTTGCTTGTATTTGCTTCTTGGCTTGCCCTGCTTGTTGTTTGGAATCGAGCTAAGATGCGTGTCCCTTTCCATCTCTGTGTTTGTCCTTTCTGTTTACTGTCACCGACTATGAGCCGGCACTACAGGACGAGGTTATACTTCCGCATCCGGCAGAAACTACCGTCTCCCGAGAATACGAGACTTGGGCAGCAACGCAGAACGGTAATGCGAGCGCCCGTGTTCTTGGAGACCGATTGAAGCCGTATCACATTGTGGAGTTTACCCTGTTTCTCGGTCCAGGAACCGATCGAGATGTGTTGAGTCGTCGTTTCAGAGCCGCATTATCGCTATGCGCTGCGCAGGCTCTCGGTGGCAAGCGTCCGACAATCCCACGAACTGCTTTCACGAGGGTTTTGTGCCAATCAGTTTGATATATGCCTTCTTCCACTCAATACCAAACAGTCAAACGGAATATGCATAAAGTCCCTCATCACCGGTGAGCCATATCTACACCCCACAATGCCGTGGGATACAGCGATAGAGACAGCTCCACACTGATATCCAAGTCTCGCGAGTGGGAGATCAATCTTGAGTACCCACGAGTTTGCTTTAGATAGTCGTTTGAAATGCATCACAAACACCTCACCAGAATTATACACTCCCACTTGCAAACCCTTCTCCTTACAATGCCTCCACTAAGCCTCAGTGGTACCACATGACCAGGCTTCAACGTGCCACAACGCAAGGCTATAACACCCCTCTATATCATAGCCGGCTTAGCCCATCGACAAACTCAACGCTGGCACACCATAATCGCCTTCAACATGCATGCCATCACGGGACTCACCACCTTTTCCTCCCCACCATAAATCCACATCCTCCTTCCTCACATTCCACTTTCTCCTTCCTTCCATCCAAAGAATCCCAAATATACAGCACCAAAGGATTCCCAATACAAACAAACCCCACCTACAGTATCATCCACCCATCCATCTCTACTTAATC